>JAPYYV010006382.1:0-14358 GCA_030522625.1 Copidosoma aretas | reverse complement strand
GTGGCGAGGGGGGGTGAGGGGGGCCGAAATAATTTCGTCCTTATCACTATATATATATATATATATATATAGTTAGATATATATATCTTTCAATACTATACAGTTATTTCGTGTGGGTCACAAGTAAGGGCCCCTCCCCCATGCCCCGACATGTTTTTTCCCATGCATACAGGAAAGGTAAAAATATAAAAATATAGTCAAAATATGCTAATTTTTGATGATTTTCAATAGTAAGTCTGACTTACTAGGCCCACCCTCTGCCATCGATGCCTTCCTGCCCCTTTTCAATTTCCCTACCCACAGTCCCCCCACTGCCCTTCCTTATTTTGACTGCAGCCCACACACGTCCTTCCACGCCACCCCGCGCCCACCATTTTCGTTAGGTTATCCCTTACTTACCAAATAATCCCCAAGTAATAAGAGCTTTTTTGAGTCTAATATATTCCATCCCCTCTACTGCACCGCCGCATTTTAACCATAGCCGAAGATGGCTGGAGTCACCTGAAAGACACATCCTCGCGAACGTCTCCCGAAAATAAACAAATTACTCCGATTACAGATGAATCCTTTCACCCAACCCCCCAACGTCGTCGAACATTGTCAAGAACAACCGATTGCAGCTGAAGTCGCATCTTTACGGCCCCTCGGAATTTTCTGTTTCACTTGCACGTCTTATTTGGCTAATAGACAGAGGCACGACAATAAAACGTTACCATTAGTAATACAACTGATGAAACATGTAACGGAATACCTGCACGCTCGAGCTCAATATGAAATAAAAACAGAATATATATCTTAAACATCCACAACCAAATAACTAAATCTAATTGCCCACTTTCACTGTCTATTAACAGATAATTTATTTACTAAGAGTGTGAGAATAGAGTATATTAGGATTAGGAATAGAGTACATGGAATAATCCCTCATATTATACCCTAATATCACCCTATTGCAGGAATCGGGCAGAGCAACCGACTCATGCACATAATGCAAGAAAAAACGACAAGGTATGTGTCACTGCTCAGATATAGTTTCCTAGACAACAGTACAATCATAGTCAGCACACACGTTTTATTTGGCCAATATACGGAGGCACAACAATAAACTGTGACTATTAGTAATTCTACAAAAAAATCCTTTTACCAAACACCTCAACATAATCGATAATTGCCGAAAACAATCGATTGCAGCTAAAGCTGCTTCTTCACAGCCCTTTGGAATCTTATGTTTTTCCTGCACGTCTCATTTAGCTAATAGACAGAGGCACAATAATAAAACGTGACTATTAGTAGTATAGCTGATGAAACATATAACGAAATACCCGCACGCTCGAGCTCAATACGAAATAAAAATAAAATATTACTTAAACACCAACACCCAAATAACCTTTAAAAGCTTAAATTTAGAAACAATAAGAAACATTGAAAATTAAATTATATATCCATCAAACCGTATATTCATGAAATAATGATAGAAAATATTATATCTGTAAACATTTAAAAAAAAATTTGTTTAAAAAGTGTAAAAATTCAGAAAACAATTATTTATTTATTAAAAAACTAACAAATTAATAAAATACAAGAAATATCAATTATTAAATAGAAAAATTGCTACTTAAATCTATTTTTAGAGTTTTAAATAACTTATTAAGTAGTCAACTTCACCAATCGAGCCGATAATCAAACACTATGCAAAGATAAAATGCGATTTATGCGGAAAAAAGAAGCGTTGCGGGCTGACATTAAATCGCCCTTGAATCAAGATAACAGAGCATCGAATTAGGATTACACTTTGCCCTTGCACTTAAATAGGGAACTTTTTACTTACTATCATATAATACATCAGTCTAGTCGATCCTACAACCTTAGGCGAAGACAAAATGTGTTTTTTATCGTTACAAAATAGTGTTACGGCATCTCAGCAAAAAAGGAGCGTTACGGTATCTCAGTGAATAGTCGTAAAATCGTGATAGCAGCGCTCTGAATGAGAATTACACTTCGCCTTGGCTTTTGCGCTGATAAATTTTGACCTACTGTACATGTTGTATGCTACCCTATTCGAGTCGATCAGACAACCCTACGCAAAGATGAACTGTATTCTTTAGCGTTACGGGATCTCATTTTTAATTTTAGAAAGACTGACTTGCCAACATTGCAAGCCTGTTACACTAGCTAGTAGTAACAAAAAAAATTGAAAAATTTCCTGCAATATTTTCAACCTTCGTCAAATACAAGATGTTGAAATCAAACTGCTAAAGTTTAACGTTATCAACGTGCATAAGCATTTTCCGCGCAAATGTCAAGTTGCTGAGATTTCGGTGCCGTAACTCTACCAGCATCCTAGTCTTATACACGACCTTTTTTCTCGGAAAAGTGCATTTAAATGTTGCTTACTTTAATACCATTGAAATTATGTGCCACAGGAATAATTAAAAAATCGTATGTGGCTTCCAGGGGCCGGTAAATGTGAATGTTTGGAAATGGGACACGAGCCCGTAACGCTTAACAAGCAGCTTCTTTTCATTAAAAACTACAACACTACACTTTTGTGATCTGATCTTTTTTGTACCATCACCACAAAAACACCATTGAAGAAAAAAAAAGTTTTTGGATCGAAATCTTATTAGCATAGATAGATAGATAGATAGATATATATTTATTTATACAAAAGTACAAAAATATTGCAGTGTGATTATACAATTATTTTTATGGTAAAAGTAATGGTTTTGCAATATCACAGTCAATTACTATTATAGGCGCTTCAGTGTGACATTCAGTAAGATTCAGTAAAACACATTAAAACTAAAAGTATTAAAGCAATAGTACATCAACTTTATTCATAAGATAACTTTATACGTTGATCACAGCATCTTGTATCTATCAGTCACTTGTCAAAAATTACATTAATTCGTAGTTAAAATAAATAAATAAAAAATACATTATATATAACATTTAACAGAAAATAATACATGTGACTAACACAATGAGGAAGGATGGGAAGATTTCGCAAAGCAGCCACAAGACCGTACCAAAACTTTGCACCACGCACCCGAAACGATGCAACGGCTATTTCGCTGTGCACAAATGGGACCGTCAGCTCCTTTGCCTTTCCCCTTAATGGCCGTCGCGGCCTGTACAATTCAAAAAGATCGATCTGATACCCAGGTTCATGCATATGCAATATTTTAAAAATTAACACAGCCATGAAATATTTACGACGGGTATTTGTCCTTAGCCAGCCCTGCCCCGATTAGGAAGGCGAAATGCGCTCATCCCTTCTGATACTAAGTACATACCTAACACAGGCATTTTGTAGCAGCTGCAGTCTGCTTCGCTGCTCGAGAAAAGTGCCAAGACATACCACTAAGCAGTAGTCTAGTAGAGGGAAAATGAGCACCGGGACAAGCCGCGCCCGCAAACCCTCCGTGGTGTATTGCCGGAAGAAATGCAAGCTGTACAGCGCTGTGGAGACCTTCCTGGCGATCGCATCAATTTGCGGCCCCCAAGTTAATCCAGAGTCCAGCACAACACCAAGGCTCATGACTTCATCGGAAAAAGGAACGCAGACGCTACCCCCCAGATCTACGGCAGAATAACCGCTATCTTTTAGGGCCCTGGGATCTTCCAACGAATTAATTGCGTTAGATTCTGTCTTCCCTGCATTAGGCCGAAGCGAGGCACCAAGTGCCTAATCAAACACAGCCTCGGACGCCCGCCCCAGTGCCTTAACTCCCTCCATCAACCTGTTTGTAGGATCATAGACATAATCCTGCAGATCGTCAGCGTACGATAGGGTAAAGGCGGGTATACCGGGACACTTTTTACAGTACCGAACTTTTAATATGTGATTTAGTGTTATTAATATTGCATAATTCCTACATTTCTTGATTAAATTTAAGATGGATTTTAAATTTTAAATTACAGAAAAAAAAATTATTGATCAATTTTACATTTAGTTACTCACTTTTTATTGAAACCTTATTAGCGGCTTTAGTAGGACATATACTTTTACAAACGGAGGGTATAGTAGGACACCTTTGCAGCAATGGTGGGACAGTACGGAATGATGTACTTCTTGATTCTTGGACAAATGATTTTATTTGTACCACAAAGATATCTGTTAAAAATCTGTTAAATCATAATCATACAACTTTTGTTTATAAATGAATAGCGTACACACTTTTTGTGTAACTTGTATTTTACTAGGGCTTATCCACTTTCAAGAATACCCGTGCGAGTTACCAATTAGAAAACCGAAATATGTTTTATTAGAAGTCTTTTTTAGTAAACACTACTTATTTTCTAAGCTTATAAATAAATAATTTTATCTACCAGAGCGTGTGTCTCACTAATACTGCACGGTACGAGAAAAGCGGTAGTAGACGGACAACAGTATCAAAAGACGTCTTAGTATTGCCGACCTGTATATCACATAGAGGGTATACTAGGACACTTGAAATAAAATAATTATAAAATAATTTTTGCTACATAACCATCGTAAATAATTCATTCTATCTATAGTTACAATCTAAAAAAATATTTAGTACTTGAAAAAAATATCTTGTCGTATTTCAAAATCATACATTCAATTACAGAATTTAGAGTAATTCACAGCCACCTCTAGAAATCATTTTTTATCAAAAGATCGAATTTTTGAATTGTAAACTATTTTGCCATTTCCCAAATTAAAGATCTCATGAATATTTATTTAATCTTTTTTGAGCTGTTCCTCACATCAGATATATTTTAGTCACATCTTTTATTTGATGTCCCACTATTTCCACCAAGGTTCGCGTTGTCCCAGTATACCCGTCTTTACCTTATATATGCCTGACGCCCACTGAGTCAGGAACGTTACATATGTCCATTACGTATATGCAGAACAATAGAGGTACCAGGACTGAGTCCTGTGGTATCCCTAAATTAGTGGTTATTCAAGGAGATGAACCATTGGTCCAAGTCCATACCTTTAAACTCTGCCAGAAATGTAGGAGCAAACCCACTTGAGCGCTGCCCTTGAGAATTCCATCAACCTTAATCTCTCAAGAAGACGTGAGAGTAAGATCATATCGAACGCCCTCGTAAAGTCAAACTGCAACGTTGTAATCGAATGAAACATAAAATAGACCAAGTTTTGGAGAATGACACATATACGATAGACAGGCCAAATACATGCTATACAATATTTTGTTCACATAAAAATTTTATAGGACACAAAATAGCACTGTATTTTATTTTATCAGTAAATTTTTTATACTTTTTATACATAGAAATATATGATGTTAACATATTTTTTATGGAAGTAAATGGAATATGCAAGTTAATCTCTATAGATAGATTATCAGACACTATTGTGATTTTTCACGTTCGTGTACACATCACTTTCTATAGGTTTATCTTGATTTTATGCATAATGTATACTTTATTTATTGTTATTTAAAATCTTTTACACTGTTCTTAATCATGAAGAAAAGCCAGTAAAATCTTTAAATTATTCTTCTGTTGCGAGCTGGATTATGTAAGTTTCTCTGTACCCAGTTCTTACAGGTTCGTGCAAGAAAATTTTATCATCAATAGTATCATATCTTACAAGTAAATAATTATGCACGAACTAACTGATTATGTAGAATAAAAATATTGTAAATCACCTCTAGTTAATACTTTATCGTATTTAAAGTATCTGAAGTCTTTTAAAATATTTTAGGTGCAAATACAAACATATATTTTCATAACTATGTCTTTTGTATGATGATGTATGATTTTATCTTATAAATTTTCTAGTTTTTACTGGTGTTTTATGTATTCAATAGAATTGGCTTAAAATAAGTAAACAAATTTCATAAGACTTTAATTATTATTTTGTACTGATATCGTAATTGAGTTGTAATAATTTTTATTAACAGAATTTTCGAAACTTGAAGAAAAAAATTTTTTTTTTCTCACACATATACATAGATTTTAATTGATGTATCATAATAACATTTATTTTTAAGTTTTTATACAGGGCTGTATAGGTAAAATTTACTTTTAACATACCGGTAAAACTTAAAAATTTTTTAATTTTACAATGGACAACAGTCAATGACATCTCTGACGCTTTGCTTATGCAATGACAATAAATCTCTAATAATGTCCCCATGATATTTACCCTAGTCAAATAGCTACATTGGGTATAAAATTAAATAAGTACTTAGAAAGTATTTTAATCTACAGTTACGTATAGGTGCATTTGTTTTTGACGTACTGATGACACATAGGTGCGGGAGACAGATCATGACTTGTCCTTGATATCTCTCTACAATACCCACGTATGTCATCAACGATGTCTTGAATAACGGGCTAGCGCTTACGGAAATACGCGGAATGAACCTTGCGTCAATTCAACTTGAATCGAATCAACTTTAGTTATATCGATTTAGGTCAATACGAATCGACTCGAACAACTGTTAGTCGATCATGCATGCAGCTGACAGCACAGCATGTAGCTGCACTCAAGATACAGTTGCACTTGTAAGTACACCAGGTTCATCTTCTGTTTATTATTATACACACTTGTGTTAAGGTTTTTAGTAGTCTGCTCAATTAATTGTATGCTATAAACATAGATCCGAATTTCAATATTATGCTGGCTGTGTACATACCTCAATAAATGTAACACTGTATTTCGCACACAATAATTAAACTAGTATGTGACCGACGTGATTTTTTCCAAAGCCCCTACGATGTAGCGTTCAGTAAAAGAACTACATGTATTTGTACGTCAAGAGCAGCAAAGGCGGTTTCCATACAATTACCGACCACGAGGTGCCTAAATTACAAGAGCCGCTAGACAGATTCAAAAAGTACATTGTGTGTCTTAAAGATGGCACTCCGCCTTTGGAAGCAGTAGTAGTTTTTACAGCAGGTACTCTATATTACTCTTTTGTAAATACTGTTTATTTAAAACGCAGGATGAAGTGATATGTGGCGTCACAACAGTGTAAATAAGATTTATGGGGTTTTACCGGGATGTTTTCCAAAAAGCATATATGAGCTACATCAGGATTTACCGGGATATTTTCGAGACAGCATAAATAAGTTATATAAGGTTGTACCAGGATACATTCTTGCGTGACTAATCAATAACCGTTGAGTACAGCGCTGAAAGTATAATTACATGATTACTGTTCTTTATGTTTTTCATACCAGATTTAGAAATGTTAGATCAATGACAAAATCATATCTAACTAAATCAAAGTCCCTCCGTATCATTTAGTCGACATAGCATCTGAAAAATACCTCTACTGATACAAAAGTTCAAAGTGTAACAACCAGTCTTGCAGACTCTGTAGCGTGCAAAGGCATCCTCATTAGAAATCTGCTCAACTTGAAAGAACGAAGACGAGATCTTAAAGTAAGTTTATAGCCAATCACAATTTAATTGTATCATTCGCATAAGCAGTTATTATTTCCTATGGAGATTCGTGGCAAATATTTTCCAGCAACAATTTGCGTAAATAGTTCAATTTGTCCGAGCTTGTAAAATATTGCGCCTACGAAACTACATTGTTCCAGCACATTAAATCCATTGATCGCTTAACGATAAATAAAAATAAAAATAAAGTTATATGAACGATCAGAGCACAAATTGTGTCAATAACTACTTATTTTTAAAACGTTTTATATTATTTATGTAAGTTGCACGATATGTATATTAATTTGCTCATTTCAGTCAAATAACAGTGTAATCATCCAAATAGTAATATAAAAAAATAACAAGTATGCGTTTATGGTGTTTTTAAAATGGTTGGAAACGCCTTAAGCGATAATTTCTGCCCAACATTATCGTACCCAATCAAAGAACAGTTTGTTTCATTTCTCATGACGATACTTAAAGATATAAATAATTTTCTTTAATAACCAATAAAAATACTACATTAATAATACTGGTACACAAGCTTAAAAATAATTGTGTAGACACGTTACGTCTTTCTGTAGTTTAATATTCTTATACAACGTTATTATTATGATTGCCTCCAAAATCTTCGAAGTGATATCGTACAGCTGAATTGTCTATTCTTAATTACATAATAATGACATCTCGATAATATACTATATATTAATTGCACTGATGTCAACTTACATCTACTACTTGGGGCTCTCAAATATGACTGAAAAACATACGGGAAATTTAAATAACCTGTAAAGGACAAAAACAGTAACCTACATACCAAGTTTTTAACCCAGTAATCCAGGAAACAGAGAGTCAAAAATATGCTAAATATATAAATTATTATAAAAATAACAAGATAACCTATATGCTATACTTTTTAACCAAATAGCCTGGAGACAGCAAGTCAATGGAATAATAATTGAATAAATTATTGTTAAGATAACAAGATACTCTAAATCCCAAGCTTTTTAAAACAGTAACCCGGGGGAATACGAGTCAGTGAAATAGCAAGATAACCTGAATCCTAAGCTTCTTAACCCAGTAAGCTGGATGGACAGCGAATAAACAATATAATAAGTAAATAAATTATTATAAAAATAACAAAATATCCAAAGTCCTAAGCTTGTTTTTCTAGCTACCTGCGTGACAGTGAGTTACGAGTGTAATAAATAAATAAATTATTGATTAAAGAACAAATGGTACTTGGGAGATAGCGAGTTAATGCTAAATTAAATAAATAAATTAATAAAAACAGGATAACATAACCGTAATTCTTAGCAATCAAGCCAGCAGGGGGGGCAGTAAGTTATTAACATATCACATTAAGTAAGCTAGGAATGTAGGTGACGTTGCTAGTTGAATATTATTCTAAATTAAAATACTATGAACTCACTATGCCCCGGAGTACTGGGTTCAAAAGCTTTGGATTTAGGTTGTTTTGTTATTTAAACGATACTTAATTTAATAATTATATCAATGACTTGCTGTCCCCCTAATGACTGGGTTACGAAGCTTAGGATTAAGGTTATCTAGCCATTATTATTATTTATTTACTTATTGTGAAATTACTCGCTGTCCCCCAGGTTACTGTGTTAATCTTAATAAATGGTCCAACTTATTTTGTTCAGGAACAAAAGGTGCTACCACTTCAGTATCTTAATAAGCGATTATTCGTTCCGATTCCATTGCACAATCCTTATTCCAATTCCATTACAACTATAGTAGAACATAGCTGCAATGTTTTTTACAAAATAATCCAACCACACTATTTTTTTAATAGATTATGACAAAAACAATATGTCCAAAGGAACCAAAAATAAAAACGGCAAAAAAATAAAGATGTCATTTATGAATAATACTAAATCATTTTCTCCCACCAATTGGAAAAAATGCATCGATGTTGTTATTTGTGTCCAACAATTTACACATATCAGTAAACCTGTAATGTTATTGGTGTTTGGAATGACCGATAATTTTATATATATATAAATATGGGTCATTCTTTGTCAAGCGATGACCCCATGCTGTCCAAAATGATATTCAGCAAATCAAAACTATTTTAGGCTTAACATTAAGGTACAACCTTTTAGTTTCAAATGCTGATGGGCTTTTCTTGAAAGATGATTTTTTTAATCTTATATGATGGCTAAAATTAAGTGTAAACCACGTCATAACTTAAATAATGATGCAAAAAAGAATATTCAAGTACTCACCATACAAGTGTATAGGCTTGTACTAGTTACTATTGTAAAATTAAATGTAAGGTTTGAATTCATATCTTAAACGCCAATCATAACCTAAAAATAACCTAATAGTCATATGAAAATCCACCTTTTTCGGTATTACGACAATAAAATAGTCAATGCTTGTGGTTAACTGATGCTGTGAAAGGTATTAAAAGTAAGTGGCTTACACTAATTTAAAAAAATAGTATCTTCATTGCATCTCGTTGTCTTTATAACCTAATAATCGAGTTATACTAATTTTTGTGAATATCAAGGGTACGAAATATCATGGACAAACTAATACAGTATACTAAAATCAAATTATTGACTTATTTCTAATTAAAGCGATGCGCAATTTAACACTATGGTTTTCCTAATCTACAAAACAATGTACTAATTCTGTTTTGTAAAGAACGAAAAATATATCATCGACAGACAAAAACATTTATTGAATTTGGTGGTTGTGATATATAATTTTACCAAAATCGGTGCACAATTTCAACTAATTGCTTTCCTAACCTTAAAATTCCAGTATCATTTATATTTCGTAGATATGAGAGATATAAAAAATAATTAGTATCACTGACAGGAGCATAATATTCTTAACCTCTAAAAATGGACACATTTAGCTTTATTGATATTGCTTGCATATTCTAAAGATTTTATTAAAATATTTATGTGATTGTTATCAAAAACAAGTGTTTATTAGTAAATGTTTGAGGTATTCTTAGAATGTCACATGTATTACACAAGCAGTTGTATATTACGGTAAAAGATTTTTATATACTATAGGAAATCGCACAACTATCAGTAGCATTAAAATATCTTCTGATAATTAAAGAACTTTAATCTTTCACCGTAAAACTTTGGCTAATTGATATCTGTGAAACTGCAATAGCTTTTTTTAATCTTCTATCCCATTTCCATTGATACTTTTTGTGCTCTTGTGAGCTGTAGTGCATTGTTGTTGTATTATCCACGTTACGTATAGCCTAACTTAAAAGTTTTTGAGGTAATGAGATGGCTTTCGTTGGCTTGCTCAGAAGACTACTCCTCCTAGCTTCTTTTTTAAATACTGCTCAAGTACCGTCTAAATCTCCTTTAACATGGGCAGTATAGCATGTGTATGTTGTTCCGCTTTTACAAAAAAACGTCGCTATATTATTATTATTATCATTATTTTGTTTTATTAAAATGCTATCAACTCGCTATTCTTTGGCTTACTGGGTTTGAAAGCTTAGGATTCAGGCTATTTTGTAATTCTTATAATAATTTATTTACCTATCTTATTATTTACTCGCTGTTCCCTGAGTTACTAGATTGAATAGCATGGAATTCAGGTATTGTCGTTATTTTTATAATAACTTTCGTACTTATCCTATTATTTGCTCGCTGTCCCCGTGTTACTAGATTAAAAAGCTTGGAAGTAAGGTTGAGTTGCTATTTTTATAATAATTCATTCAATTATAATATTATTTATTCGCTGTCTCCCGGAATACTGGAATAAAAAGCTTGGAATTAAGGTTGTGTAGTAATTTTTAAAATAATTTATTAGTTAATATATTATCAACTCACTGTCGGATGGAATAAGAAAACTTATTCTACATCAAATTGTCCACGTAGACCTCGGAATCGAGGGAGCCAAGCGTTCCCATCGAGTTACCAGAACTTAATTGCTTAGCCTATAAATTATTGAAATATTGTACGATCGTAGAGCCAAGTGAGCCTATTAGGTAAGTAAGGATTGATTGCTTGGCATAAAAGAGTTTTTCAACAGACATTCTGTACATTGGGCAATGAACAGACTTACCATACATATAAGACTAAGGTCTTGTAAATCTGTCAGACGTCCGGTATTTTTATCATGCCTAAGTAAGGGGACAAGTCAGGAATGGTAGGCAAGAAGCGGTCAAGTCAAAATTTTAGGGAAAAAGGGGCCAAGTCAAAATTTCATTTTTTTACACGCAATTTTGAATTAGTAACACTACACAAAAATTTTATTATGCGGCCCAACCTAACTATTATGTCGCATGTATGCAGGGTGCAGGTACGTAAGCGTATATTATACATATTATGTGAGTGCGTTAGTGTATATGTCAGCAATTTTTCTCATTCTTAGCAACTACTGAATCGATTAACATGCAACTTTTATACTCATTTAGCTACATCACACACAGTAAGGTGTGTGATATATTTTGCACTCGTAAATTACCAGGAGACGCTCAAATAGCCAGGATAAATTTTAAATACTAATAAATTCCGCTAATATTATAAGTATAATGTAAAAAAGCATGAAAGTTGTTGTAATTGATTTCAAACCAAAGGGAACCGGTTTTTTGGGTGGATTTCTAGTAATCGGACCAAGGTTAAAATACAGACATTACATTATCGAAGGTTTTAAATGAATGATAGCCTAAACTATACTCTGATAGTATGGGAGTCTCATAACTGACACTTTATGCACACACCGATATAAATACATAAGTTCAAAGATAAGGAACACAATGGTGCTGAATAGCGCATTGCATTGATTAGAAATAAATCAATAAATTATATTTAGTGTACTGTATCAGTCTGTCCATGATATTTCGTACCCTTAATATTCACAAAAATTAATATAACTTGATTCTAAGGTTATAAAGACAATGAGATGCAATAAAGATGATATTTTTTCAAATTTGTTTGAGCCATTTACTTTTGATAACTTTCATAGTATCAGTTAATCACAAGTATTGACTATTTTATTGACGTAATACCGAAAAAAATGGTTTTATACGTGAATTTTAGGTTATTTTTAGGTTATTATTGACATTTAAGATATAAATTAAAATTTAATATTAGAGTTTACAATTGTCACCAATATAGGCCTATGTACTTATATGAAAAGTACATGAATATTTTTTTTGTTTCATTATTTATGTTATGAGGTGGCTTACACTTAATTTTAGCCGCCATGTAAGATTAAAAAAATAACATTTGAAAAAACACTTATTAGCATATAAAACTATATGGTATACCTCCATTTTAAGCCCAGAATAGTTTTGATTTGCTGAATATAATTTTGGACAGCATGGGGTCGTCGCACAGTGGGGCAAAAGTAAGTTTTTTCATTCAAATGCACTTTCTGAAGTCAACTTATACCGCATCAAGATCTTTTTTTTTTTTAAATTATTGTCAAAAAATTTTCTATTGATTTCTCTGCCTCAATTTTTTAGTTAAGAACTCAATATTAATTTATTTTGCACATAACCTCTAAAAAATCTAATCAGATACAACTCATTTATCATATTGATTCAATCACGATGAAAAACATAAATTTTTGCATGCCAGGGATTTTAAGGTCACTGGTTATATATTTTCAGTCAAATATAAATTTCAAGATGGCGGAATCAAAATGGCGGCCGAAAAAGAAATTGTTTGCTTAAAAATCACCGAAATCTATAAAAATTATGAGTAAGAGTCTTTGAGGTCATTATTCGTAGATTTGTCATAAAATCCACAAAATTCAATATCGCTGATCAAATATGGCGAATGAAACGTTTGTGATAAATAAAAAAATTATATTGAAAACCGATATTTGATCAATTTTGATGATACTTACAACGTACCAACTGCCTAAAAAGATAAAACTCATCTCAATGCAGTAACATTTCAGTCTTATTTACAACTTAAGTTTTTAGTTATCTTCTGTAAAACCTTAAAATAATTATCTTTCTTTTATATTTGTTTATTAATACCGTAATTACGATAATAATAATGCAAATGTTTTTACTTTGAGTTTTTCGAATATCGCTAATTGCAATCTAATGTCGGATGTGTGATTAAAATTGGCAGAAGAAATCTTTTATGTTGACCAATCAAAACTGTTAAAAAATACATTAATATTTTGAGCGTTACCCATTGTCTTCCAATATATTAAGTTCAGAGTAGCTCATCTAATTGGCCGGAATCATTTTTTGTAATAGTTTAAGGAATACCTTACATTCGGTATTATAGAATAGTTAAATAATTAAAATACCAAAAAAGTAGATAAGTATTCTTGTAGATTATTATAAAAAAAAAAATTTGGTCTTGTTTAATTGACTTCTTATAATGATTGTACTGTGTATCAGTTATATACTTAATGATAGTGTCATACACCTACTGGTCTAATTTAGGGCGGACTCTAATAAATTCAGGCTTATTTTCCTTCCAAGCAAAATTATCTTCCAAGACAGAATTGTAATTAGCAATGTTCGAAAAACTCAAAATAAAAATATTTTCATAATTTTTATCGTAATTACGGTAACTTAATAATCAAATGTAAAAGAAAGATATATTATTTTTAGGTTGTACAGAAGATAACTAAAAACTCAGGTTGTAAATAAGACAGAAACGTGACTGCATTAAGATCAGTTTTATCTTTTTAGGCCGTTAATACGATGTAAGTATCATCAAAATTTATCAAATATCGGTTTTTAAAAAAAATTTTTCATATGTTACAAAAATTTCATCCGTCATATTTAATCAGCCATATTGAATTTAATGGATTTAATGACAAATCAACGATCAATGACCTCAAAAACTTCTACTTATAATTTTTTATACATTTCGGTGATTATTAAGTGAACAAGTTTCTTTTCGGCCGCCATTTTGATTCCGCCATCTTGAAATTTACGTTTGACTGAAAATATATAACCAGTGACCTTAAAAACCCTCGCA
>JAPYYV010006381.1:0-14358 GCA_030522625.1 Copidosoma aretas | reverse complement strand
GATCAGATCGACTGGATTCCGACATAGTATGTAAGCATATTCGGCACTTTCAGCTGCTTGCGACGTAGCACGCATGGTGGCACTACCGGGCTTCCGTACATTTCACTAGATTTGAAAACTGCACGTGTAGTGCTGTAAGAGAGAGAATCTAAACGCGTTGTAGGTTAGTAGGCGAAGCTTATTGAGAAAAATATTACAAAATTGTGTGTAAATTTATCTTCGCAAAATAAAAACACGGTTTCTGTTTGGTACGAAGCACTTTTTGCAACAAGTGATTGATTATTTTGTCTTGTTAAATCAGTCTTAAAATGGGGAGGAAAGCCAAGTTTGACGAGAAGCTCGTGACGAAAACCACCAGGCGCAAGGAAAAATTGAAAAAACAGCCTGAAATAATTGTTCCGGGAGAACCAGAAGGTCAATGAAGTGGACATTTTAATAATTTATTTTTACGTAAAACTTTTTATGTGATTGATTCATGTCATATTGAAATAATTTTTGCAGAAAAGACGCCGGGCAAATCGAGCCATAGGCAAGCCAAGAGGGCGAAAAAAAGGCTGCTCAAAAAACAACAGAAGCAAAACACTCTGGAAAAAAAGAAAAACCAAAAGGCAAAAGAAACAGTTGAAGAAGTTGATCAAATTTGCATTGAAAATAACGACATGATGCAAATCGTGCTGACCAAAAAGAAGAGGAAATCCAACATAGTTGAGAGTGAGTTGCAGCCAAAGAAAAAAAAATTGAAAGGTTTGAAGCAATCAGAGCCAAATAAATTGAAGCTCTTTGAGGAAGATAAAATAGCTAAGTCGGCTCCCAAAAAGGGAAAAAAAAAAGATAAGTCGAAGTCTGAAGTTGCTGACCAGTCCAAAGTAAAGAAGGCAGTTCAAGGAAGCGTAAGTTTTGGATATAAGCCTTAACAGTAATTATTTATAAGAGCTCAGTTAATATTCATCTTTATATACTGTCTACAGAAAGTAAAAGTAAAGTCTATCAAGATTCTAGCCAGTCCAGAAAAAATGCAGCAAGTGTCTAAAGGTTTCAATAAAAAGTTCAACAAAAAAGAGGCTGAAAAGATGAATGGTTTATCCAAGGCTGAAAGAAAAAAAAACATCAAAGTTCTAAAGAACTCATCTGCAGGTTCTAATGATAAAAGTAAAGATAAAGAAGAAACAGGTGGTACAGGTGTAAGTGTAAAAAAATTTTATAAAAAATATTGTTTGTGATCGCAGAAGGAACGAAACTTTATCGATTAGCTAATAAATTAATTATTCGACTAATACAGGAAGAATCAATGAATGAAGAAGACAGCAACAGAGAAAATGATAGCAGCAAAGAGGAAAATAAAAATGGTTTTGGCGGTGATGGTAACAGTGAAGAAGACAGCGATGCAATCCCAGACAAGGATGATTTTGATGATAGTGACAACAGCGATAGCGATGCGGAAGATGACGACGACGAGGATGATGATGATGATGATGAGGATGATGAGGATGATGATGATGATGATGATGATGATGATGATGATGAGGGGGACGATGATCTGTTACCTATAGAGAAAGCTAACAAAAGATTAAAAAAGAAGCAGAAAGAAGAAAGGTGAGAAAAATCATTCAATCATCAGTATTATCATTGTTTTCTTATAACTATTATCACCGGTAATACATATATATACTTGTTTTAGAAAATTGGAGAAAGCTGAGATGAGCGAAAGTATATCTCACCAAGAACGATTTGAATTTCCCACTCCAGAAGAACTTGAGAATCCTGTGAGCTTAAAAGATGTGCAAGAGCGAATACAAGATGTTCTTAGAGTATTGTCAGACTTCAAAAACTTACATCAGCCCGACAGGTATGAAAGAAGCATTAAAAAAATAATAAAGTCGTAATAAAAATTTAAATCATTTTTTTAAACTTGTTGTGTGTCTCCCAGATCCCGTTCTGAGTACATGGACTTACTCAAAAAGGATTTATGCACATACTTCAGCTACAACGAATTTTTAATGACCAAACTAATGCAAATATTCCCATTGACCGAATTACTAGAGTATTTGGAAGCCAGCGAAGTGCAGAGGCCGATGACCATTCGCACAAATACCCTGAAAACTCGTCGCTGCGATCTGACGTCATCCCTGAGAAACAGAGGTGTAAACCTGGATCCGTTAGGAAAATGGACAAAGATCGGAATAGTCGTATACTCCTCGCAAGTACCCATGGGCGCCACGCCTGAATACTTGGCTGGCCACTACATACTCCAGGGAGCATCTAGTCTCCTTCCCGTGATGTCGCTGGATCCTAAGCACGATGAAACGATTCTCGATATGTGCGCCGCTCCGGGTGGTAAGTCCTCGCACATCGCTGCGCTCATGAGGAACACTGGCAAGCTTTTTTCCAACGATGTAAATAAGGATAGGATAAAGGCCGTGGTGGGTAACTTCCACAGACTGGGCATAAACAACAGTGTCATCACCACTTACGATGGCAGGAAAATACCTAAGGTGAGGTCATTTCTCGACATAATTTTTTTAAATAATGAAGATAATCCAAAGTTGTGAATTCTACTAATATAAAAAAAGAAATACGATCATACATTTTTTATTTATAGGTGTACAAAGGATTCGACAGAGTTCTTCTTGATGCACCTTGTACAGGTACTGGAGTAGTTGCAAAAGATCCCAGTGTAAAAACAAACAAGGATGAAATAGACATACAGAGGTGCTGTACTTTGCAACGAGAACTGTTGTTAGCTGCAATAGATAGCGTCAATGCCCGATCCAGTACCGGAGGTGTCATCGTGTACTCGACTTGTTCTATACTTCCAGAGGAAAACGAGTGGATTGTTGATTATGCTCTGAAAAAACGCGACGTCAAATTGGTTGATACAGGGTTGAAGTTCGGAGCCAACGGTTTTACGAATTACAGGCAGCACAGATTCCATCCATCTTTGAAGTTGACTAAAAGATTTTACCCTCACACCCACAATATGGATGGCTTCTTTGTAGCAAAGTTAAAAAAGTTTTCCAACATTAAAGCTAAGCAGGAGCAGGTAGTTGACGACGACGACGATGAGGAAGCAAAGTCGGAATAAATTTGTTAAATTGATAATGCATTTCATTTTATGTTGTATAAATGAAAATTTATTTATGAAGCAATTTTTAACACCATTCTTCACAGTGTTATATATAATTATGTACAATTTTCATAACGTATGTTATATCTTATAGATAATTTAAATTTATATGTATAATTAGCTAGCGACTATGAAATATTTGCATAAAACTTTTTACAAACAAAACTTTTCAACATGATATATTTTGTTAACTGCATCATCAAGCGTCCATAACTAACACAATGTGTTATATTTACCAAAATTAAGAAAACATTTGTTGGCTATTCGAGGAATGATGATTATTTATAAAAAAATGTGTTTTCCGCAATAGAGAGCTTTTTGTCTCGAATGCAAAATACTTTCTGTTGCTTTTGTTAATGGAAAAAAATGTTCTTCAATTGTTGCTCACATAATCTCTTGACTTCGTCTGTAAAGCATGAAAAAAGATGTCAAAAATTATCCAACAAATACAACTTTTTTCTCAAGTTTTACAATTACCATCGATTTCAATGATACTAGCATTTTTTTGTTGCAAAACAACAAAGAATTCCCGCAGGTTGGATAGCTTCGCTACAATCCAATAATCACTCATAGTTTTTATGACTATTTCTCCAGCTTCTTTTAATCTTGAAATAAAATAGTGAATGGTGAAAACAGAAAAAAAAATAAATTTGAATTGAAGTTGTTTTACTCACCTGCTGGTATCGCTGTATATGTCAGTTATAATCCTCAAGACTTCTGGAGTAGTTGAAGTACTTGATAAGCGTCTATTATCACAATGTATTGTACTCTTGTATGCCAAATTTAATTTGTTGAAGTACAGGTATTTAGCATTGGAATCTGTTGAAGCCGCTTGTTTGGTGCATTGTTCTGCTATTATATTTACAAGTGGTGTCAATTTAACACCAAGAAAAGAGTCCAAAGTGTTATAGGGAGTGTTTGTATCTACAAACAGTTCGAAATTTTATCTAAATGGTTACCATCGTTACAAAGAGATAAAGAAATAAAAATACGTACTGTCAACAAATAAACATACAGTAGCACTCAATGCACGGTATACGATTAAATACAGAGTTGTGGGTTTTGTTGAATAATTGATGAATACTTTGGGCAATTTTTTAAAATCATTACTACTTGAGGGACCAGTAACAAATCTGTATGGCAACAAAAAAACATTTTATCAGTATTTTACTTTCTCAAATTAAGTCAGCCATTTCGTTAGTAAATTTTTTTCTTACTTTCCATAGTGGAAAGATGTAAAAGGCGATGACGAATTTCGAAGCATAGAGCCCCCATCCAACTCTTTTTCCAGATGTGCCGGTAAGAGTGTACTAATTAAATAGTTATAAACAACCTGCATATCTTCAGGTTCCAAACCACTCCTATGGAAATATAAAAAATACGTCCTCATATTGATATATAGTAATACCAATCAAATAAGAGTAAAATTAAAAATTTACCATACTACTTGATCGTTGTATAGAAATGCAGTGTACTTTATTTGAGGGAAATTCGCTTCTACAAGATTCATGAAACACTGAACACGTAAAAATGTAAGCTTATCCAAAGGTAGAAACTGTAATCCTTGAAAGATATCCAAAATATCACTGTTGCTCAACTTTATTGACAAGAGGTACTGAAAACAAAGACTTTATACAATATTTTCCAGATGGTAAACAAATTTTAATTTAATTGAAAACTCACTCTTGAATAAAAATGATCTAATTTATGCTTCAGTAAAGTTACAGACCCAACATCGGGTTCATCGAGAATTGTTTCAAATGAACCCATAAACAGACGGAAAATAGTGTACATTTGTTTTAGAATCGCTTGGCAAACAGCACTAGACACTTCATCATTTTGATACTCTGGGTATTCATTGCCATCTTTTTCTTTGGTCACATACGGTACACCAACAACCTTGTTTTTTTTTTAAATATTTAGATTATGCCTTTTGAAAACAAAGTATTTAGAATCGCTATAAATGACATAAATAAACTTCATACCATAACTAGCCAAAAATTTGGTTCAGGCTGATAATAAATTTGGCGAGTCTTGTGAGTATGGCAATAGTCACATGTCTGTCCTGGGTTAAAAGACCTAAGAAATAATAATTTGACAGTATAAAGCAGCATACAGAAAACAATGGTAATTCAATTAGCGTACTCAGTAAACTTGATTATTGCTTCGCTGAGACCAATATTTTTTATTTGACTGTCAATATCTGTTTTTGATGGATGGTAGTACAAAATTTTATTTTTTTCCTGTGACAAAAATTTTAATATATAAGCCTGAAAAAGAATTGTTCAATAATTGTTTGTTACCTCTCCTTCTTTTTTTGCATACGTGCTGTTGAAAATATAAAAATGTTCTAACGTAACTTCAGATTTTGATGACATGTTTGAAATCTTTCTGGCAAAATAATTATGAATCTTTAATTTGCGTGTTTTTAAAATGTTTTTAATGTATTTTAAGTGAACTTTGATGGTCAGTTTGCTATTCTATATATTACATACCATAGAGATCTAATATCTCTTATATGTTATACATACAAATACTTTAGTTGGCAAAACTTTATAATACCATAAATATTTTTGACAGTCAACCTGTCAAGGTGTCACTTGTCAACAATGTCAACCCCTTAAATTTTTAATAAACTACCTAACCTATAATTATATCATAGGTGAATATAGGTGATAGGACATATATAGGTATACCATATATATGTATATAAACCTAACTTACCCTGGCTGCACTCCGAAAGTCAAGCTCGGCAATTTCTAGTAACTTGAATAGTACCAAGACAAATCTTGTGTCATATTTAAGTTACTCGTAAGAACCGAGAGTTGCTTTCGGAACACACCCCCTAATTTGGTTTTTTCAACGCGCTAAAAAAAATACAGATCAATTTTGAATGAATTTTGTTTTAATTAAACATCTCTTTGTTTGTGCTAAAATAGAAATTTAATATTTTTGAATAGTTTATATCTTATAAAATTACAGGTCGTTAGTTTTTTGAGACACTCAAATAAAATACCAAGCTAATTTAGAGATAATATAAATAATAAAATGTCTGTTAAATTTTAGAACGATTCAAAGTTACCTATGATTCAAAGTAATAACACAAACGCATACATCTATAACAGACATTATTTATTATTTTTTTCTGAAACGGAAAATGATAATTAAGAAATAATAAAACCACCCCTTCTCATTTTTAGACCCAACATAATCCTTTCTCCTTGAGATGAACAAGTAATATTTGATGATTAATAATGTAAATGTGAGATTTTTTTTTAACGGGCTTCATAGTAATGTGTTGACTTGAAAATTCGATCGTTAACAATTTATATAAAGGACATTTTTATTAAATAAATGTATTTCAATAATTGAATAAAATCTTTTTCAAATATGCACACAAGTGTGTTTATCTACATACATTGTAGTATATATTTTAACTTATAGTCAAAATGCTGTACAAAAGAAATATAGTAAAATCTAAATGGAAAATATTTAGCTCTGGTTATGATGGTATAAATCTGTATATAACAAGTATTTGGATGCTGAACAGAGTAGGTGATTCAAGGACTATGTTATTAATACACAAAAATAAATGTTTTTTCGTGCTTTGATATCATTTTAATGAAACTTCATGTAATTTTACAACATTATCTAATCCACAGCTTGCTAACTGTACATTATGCTCATTTTCGTAATTGGGTCGAAAATATAGTCTTTTCACTGCTGCGTGATGTGCTTTTGATGTATTTAAAAATGACAGCAGTTCCCATTGGCAAGAGTCTGACGAGTCAGCATGTTCGATTTTTCTAATATCTATACAACCATTTTCAAAACCTATAGCTAATATGTAGAAAAATTTATTGGGTGCCCTGAGGGGTGCAAAAGCCAGAGCTGTAACAGAAGACTTATTAAAACAGAAGTCAGTAAAAAGCTCTGGTTTTCCATTTTCAGCAAGATCTTTGCTCCAGATTCCAATTTTTCCATCTCTAGAACCAGTGGCAAAATATTTTGAGTCGTTTGTCCATGAACAGCACCAAATGATTCGCGTATGAAGGCTTTCTTTTTGTAAACTAGACATACACAATTCATATTTGTCATTCTGGAAAATGAATAAAGCCCAGCGTCTGTCTCTTGAAACAGAAAGAAGATATTTATCATCCGGAGAGAATGCCATTTGTATAACAGTTAATTGGTGAAATAGTAATGTATGCGATTGACACCAGGTTTCTGTATTCCACAAAATAATCGCTGCATGTTTTGGTGACGTAGATTTGGATGATGTAGCAAGGAATTTTCCATCATGCCTTGCAGCCATTGAATATATTTCATAACCATGACCATAGAGCTTCTGAGATTCTGGCCAAAGCGTTTGACGTATCAAATCTTCTTCTAATGGAGGTTCTTCATAGTTCAAATCATTAGAATAATTTGAGGTATCCTTTTCATTCCGTGAATAAGTGTCAGCTTTATTGGTTAATACAGCTTTATTGGTTAAACCGAGAGCTGGAAGACATGCCACTTCTACCATGGCCTCAGAATCAATGTCACTTGTTTCACACATTAAACTTTGTAAATAATTTTTAAAGTTTAATGGAGCTGTAAAAATGCGGATAACTTTTTCTTCAGCGCCAGAAGCCAACAGATGAGGCTTGAGAATCGCTAGGCAAGAAATGGCATAACCATGTATTTGTGGTCTACCAATTTGATACCAGGACTCTTCTTGTTTATCGATTGACCATGGAGCATGAATTCTCGTTGTCTCATCAGTACCAGCCGTGACTAAGAATCTATTTTAAATGAACATGCTTATCATTATATTGGTTCGATAAATATTATTTTAAGTAAAAAAAAATAAAAAGAGTTTTTACGATCTCTCACCTTCCTTTTGGATCCCAGCAAAGATCTACTACACTGTTAAAGTGTCCATTAGGTACTGGTCTTGGTTTCCAGTTTTGAGATTTTCCTTGATATTTCCACATGTGAAATGACCCATGATAACCATGTGCTAAAATGTTTGTACCATTGGATCCAAATTTGCAGCCATAAAAGCCAAGAGAATTGCCCCCTACTTCTCCTACTCTTACTTTTTCGGACCACACACCAGTAGTATCATCAAGCTTCCAAATAATGGCAGTCTTATCCAAAGAACAGGAAAGTAGTTCAATGGGCTGAATATATTTTCCATTTCTTTCCAGTCCTGGATGCCAGTGTACTCCATATACCCAGGCATCATGGCCAAATAAAATGCTTTCTAAAATTATTTGATACTCTTCATTATGCATTGAAAAACATCCTCTCTTTGGATTTAGTTTCTTGCTTCGATTATTGGCATTATTTGCGACTTGAGAAATTTTCCACAGTCGTATTGTGCAATCTTGGGAACTAGTGGCTACAAACAAACTTTGGTCATCATTCAAAAGAAAGTCAATACATGTCACCCAATCTTCATGGCCAACTAGTGTCTGCACTTTGATAAAATTATCATCTTTGCTAAAATGATATGAAAAAATTTGCAGTTGCTTATTTATATATAAGATTTAATTTAAACATGAATTCACTCACTTTTGATTTAAATCGCTACACGATGCTGAATATAATTGTACCGTTGAGTCTTCCAAAGCAATTAATAAAAGAACATTTGCAGAATGATCATTCTTAGTGGGCAAGACTACCAATCGTGCTTCTATTGGTAGTTTCTTCGAGAATTGGATTGTTTGCACTAGTTTTACTTTTCCATCCAATCGAACCCATAACTTCAATTTACCATCAATAGAGCCAGTACACACCAGCAAATCTGACGAATCAGCAGAAATGTAAGTAGCGTCACATATGCTAGCAGATCCACTCACCGAAATGGTGTCTTTAGCTTCAAAATCACCACATGCCGAATTTTTTTCCTTCCAGATAATAGCAGTACCATCAGAAGAGGCAGATATGAATTCTGTTTCCACTTTTGGAGCACTAGTAGGTTTAATCCAACGCACAATGTTTACTCGGTCCGTATGAACGTGGAGAGTTGATAATATTGAACCGAATAATTTGTCATTAGGATTGCATATGGCAATTGCATGATTGGCAGCATAACATATTAAACCGTTTTGTCCCCAATCGACTACATGTGGTAATCGATTACAGGCACAACTAATGTAGCTGGTCTTGACCATGTTGTTCATTTATTTATTACTCAGATTATTCATCAATAT
The DNA here is from genome assembly GCA_030522625.1 of Copidosoma aretas. NCBI lineage: Eukaryota > Metazoa > Arthropoda > Insecta > Hymenoptera > Encyrtidae > Copidosoma > Copidosoma aretas. Next base: position 5,031 of record JAPYYV010006381.1, on the reverse strand, counting down.
AGTGTAGATAACACACAGGACCAAACAAAATTCAGAATTTTGGGTTCTAGAATTGATCTAATCTGATTCTGATTAGATTCATAAAACTTTTTAACCTAGCTGCAACTTTTTATTCGAATGAGTGATTGATATGCGTTTTTTCTCTCTTTTGGCACAAGGAATAAGGAAATTATAGATAATTATAAAATTTGCATCAAAATAGATTCAACAAGCGCAAACTAAACACATCAACTACAATATTTGTATACATTAGACACTTCAACTTTCACATCAATCTTTCATATGCTCACTGCTTAGTGCTCACGTGTATAATGTATATGGCGTGTTCCATAAAGGCGAGGAATTCAGGAACTATGGAATACAAAATAAATAAAGAATGGAAATGAATGCCGTTTCAAAAAAAAGTTATATAGGGACCCTATACCCGCGTTACGTTCTGTGAGAGGCACATTTTCCAAATGGTAACGTAACGCCAGAGTATTGTAATTTTTACCATTACTTAAACCAAAAAAATAAAGTTTTATTTTCACAATAGTGGTGTATAAAAGAGTTTGAGAATCTTTAACAGCGACTTTAGGAGACGAACAAATATTTTCAAGTATTTCCCCATAGAGTTACCCGTTTTGAGAAGCATATTAAAATATTGAGGTTTTGTGTATATGAGAAAAAATCAAATAATTTTATCATGTATTTATCCAAGTATGACAATTTGTAAGATGATTTCAATAAAAAATATGTTTAAACACACTCATACGTGTACAAATGCAAAAGTTATTTTTCAAATATTTTTTATTTGATGTATCACCAAGCATACATACTATTTAATATTAATAAAAATTACAATTCTTAGTTTGTACATGTAATTTGGGTGTCTTTCAAGAAAATGTACAGTAATTAGCGTTGTTAAAAACTCAAAACCTACAATTTGTTGACGAGAAAATTCGATTTTTCTCTAATTTGTACGGTAATCAGTGATGCTATTGCAGCATAATTTTCGCATCGTAATTCTATCACTTAGCTCAGTGAAATCAGTTAATCGCACAGTTAATTTTATAGTGTAATCAAAATCATTATAGGAATACAGTTTTGCGCGTTATTAAACATAATTCGCTTGTGTATAAATAAAGCGACATTGAACTAAGTTTTATCATTCTTCTGTGATTCGGAAAAACATTCACTACCTAAGTATAAAATTATAAGTACTTACGTACGTACGGCTCGTAAAAAAATCGCAGTGAAGAATGAAATCGACTCTGTCGATTATATTCATTTTTATCGTTTCGGTGATTCAATGTGTAAATGAATTGTTTTTCAATCAAAATCGCAAGAAACATTAATTAGATGCAGCTTTTTTTCTACATAAACTTCAAGGGTTGTTATAAATCTTTCGTTTATTGTACGATCATGTATACAGATGTCTCAAATGAAAGTTATGTATTAATATCTACGTACAGGTCAAAACTTTTTTACTCGTTAACTTTTGAAATCATTTGATGGATCACAAATATTTTCGAAAAAAAAAAAAAAAATCATAACTTCGATTAAACTTTATTTACATTTTGCAAAAAATAATCCATACAGGCATACAGCTTCTACAATCCTCGACGTGACTTCGCAGACGAAAGTTTGCAAGAATGTTTAGCAGAGATGAACGAAAAATTAACAGGTATTCATAAAAAATTTGATATTGACCGGCTCTCAGTCAAAAATTTATAGCTATAATTATACCTATAAATTATAGCTATAATCACCTATAATTATAGCTATAATCAACTATAATGCAGCAAATTATAGCTATAAAATATATAGGTGTTTATAGCTGTAAATTTTGAGCACAATTTTAAGAAAAAATTTGTTTCCAAATCCGTTAAATCCATTTTTTTTAAAGTATAACAGCCGTGTCAGGTGTTATCATCCGTATGATGACACCAAAACTGAGGGACTAAAGCGTTTTGAAAGAATTTACAAAAAAATTAGATTAAAAAAAAAATTTATAGTTTTTAAAAATTGTCCGAAAAAGCTTTAGTCCCCCAGTTTTGGTGTTATCATACAGATGATAACACCTAACGTGACTGTTACACGCCTAAAAAATGGATTTAACGGATTTGGAAACAAAGTTTTTCTTAAAAATGTGCTCAAAATTTACAGCTGTAAACATCTATATTTTATAGCTATAATTTGTATAAGGAGTTTATAGCTGCCTTATAGTTGATTATAGCTATAATTATAGATGATTATAGCTATAATTTATAGGAATAATTATAGCTATAAATTTTTGACTGAGCTATACAAGCGCAAAATAAGCATTAATATTTTCTTTGATTATTAGAGAATTTTCAAAGCCAGGGAAGAAGACACCATTCGAATTTCCGTTGTGTAATGGCCTGCATTTTAGAGAAAAAGGGAATCGTAAGTTTTGTTAATATGTCCCAGTGATTCGTAACAAATTAATATTTATTTTAACAACAGCTCAAGGATGGAACTATTGACATCGATGTGGTGACTGACAAGATAGAATCCATCGTTAAACTCTTTACTCGTGAAAAACTAACTGAAATAATGGTCACTTGTGTTGAAAAAGGTAAATAAAAGGAAGCTTGATAAGTTGTCGGTTTTGAATAAGTTACTTTGAGAAACGAACTTTACGTACAAATCTTTCTCGAATACACTGAAAAAGCCATGCGTAGATTTGACGATCTCATACATTTTAGGATACAATACCACAAATACCTGTGCCATGGCCAACAAAATAACGAACTGCAGTCGCAGAGAATTCAACAAATTGGTGGGCATAGGAATGAAGCAGACGTAGCTCGACAGGTGGTGGAGTACATTTTGAAATGTGTGTAGTCTTGTCAAAAAAACACGTATTTTCTGTCAGAAAGGGATTACTTGTTGGATTGAGCTCATCATTTCGTAGCTCAATTTGTTTTTCATCTGTACGTATATAGAATTGACGAACTAATAAAGTACGATGCTATATAATGTTATTTAAAATAAATGTATGTAAATATATTATTACGCAGACTATCTTTATTTTTTGTGATTGACCGCGATGGTATTGTCATGGAAACTATTAATCAAATCTGCAATGTAATAAATGGATTAGGAAATAATATAAGAAATATAGATGTGTTTGCATTGAGATATAAATGTTATCTACTTCTTCGTTTGTATACTTCTTGTATCTTCTTCAGCCCAAAACCAAGGTAGCACTTTATTCCTTCCAAGAGACAAAATACAGGTTTAACGTTGAATCATTAAATTTATCAACAATTAATTCTTATTATACTAAGTGATGGCTGCAATAATTTTATTAATATAAATACCATCGTACAGAATTGGTATTCATCAATAGCGAATGCAGGTTCATTAAAAACGACTGAACATTATAATTGATGTTTTAATGAAAGGTATTTGCATGATATATATACATGATATTAATTACAAATACATATACATTATAATACATCCACATTTACTTTACTATTTTTGATGTCGGATTAACCAAATTAATAATAAGAGATAATTTTCGTGAATGATCAGTATTGAGCAATAAAAAAAATATCTGTAAATTCACAATATGATTTCTATTTTCACCGAGTTCACATTGCATTGTACTGATAAAATTTTTTTTTGTTTTTGTTTTTTCGTTACTTTACATTCTTTCAAAATTTTTCAATCGTCCAAACAAAATTTTTTCTAATAATCGATACATACAAGTTTCACAAACAAATTTTAATCATTTTTTTTTTTTTAACCACATTTATTCTCCATAGCAATATACTTCAGCTACAATACAATCTGCATATGCTCAAGGAAGTGAGTGGTTATTTTTCGTACGATCAACTTTCCTAATTCGTTGGCTACAATTGATTTTAAGGCAATAATAATTCTACTTGTATAATTATTCGTCATTGGGACTAAAACTTTCAATCAAACGTTGGTGCTAAAACAGTTTTAGCAAAATAACATGCTCTTTCATTTAAAACAGCAGCGCAATAAGATGTATACTCGTACTACATATTTTACAACAAAAACTTTTTATTGGCAACTAGATTTCGTAGTCTAGAATTAAATATGTAACTAACAGTGTGTTATTATTTATGTTTATTATTAGCCCTTAAACTTGTTTGTAAAAAATTTATATTTTCTGAAGTACTTTGTACCTCTTCAGTTAATTCGATCTATAATACACATTGCCAGAATATATTAGCACGACGGTAAGATGATATATTTAAATAATATGGTGATATTTTATATAATTTACCTCTACTTCGATTCGTATGATTACGAACAATATGCGATTAATCAAAAATATCATTATAACAATTTAAGATTTGATCACAGGGATATCGAGGAACTACTCTGCTGGATGAGTTATTACACGTTCGTAATGTTATATCAATTTTTCATTACAGTGGATTGGATGATTAGCTATATAATACTGATGACTTAATTGCTCAAAATTTAAATGAAATATTGTGAGAGTAGTTTCCGTTATAACCTTTATATTACACTTGTATTGCTTTTTTTAGAATCAGCATTTGCTTAAAAAACAATACATAAATAAATAAATAACCAACATCATTTTTTACAGAAATATTAAATTCAACTTTATAAATTGTAAAAACATAACAAAAAAAAAACATCAACACACTCAAACAAAATCTAAAGACATTGCACTTGTGGAAAAAAGGTACTAATTTGGACAAAAAAATGAAAACTTCAAAACTTACTGGCCAATCTAATTTTCATAACTAATATGGAGCTATCTGTACGAGTTGAAGTGCGAATCAAACGATCTCTCATATGCTTCTGATGCAGGTATATATACATAGGGGTAAGTGAGGGTATTGTTGTGCTTGTACCAATTATTGCGGAACTCTCAAATAGTGCCTATATTTTAATTCAAGTGATTAGTTATAGAGGATAAATACTTGCAATCATTAAATTATATTATAAAGTATATAATTAATCAGTATTTGAATCTCAAAACAGCATTTAAATCTTTACTTTTGCATGACAAAG
>JAPYYV010006380.1:0-22889 GCA_030522625.1 Copidosoma aretas | reverse complement strand
CCAAAAGAGCCTTTCATTTTTGGAGAGAGGGGGGGTAAAAATGACGCGTTTTGTCCCATATATATTTTAAGACAAAAAAGAGAGGGGGGGGGGTTAGGGGCATGTGGGCAGCTCTCGTCAGCAAGCTGACGAGCACAGGGACGGGTTAATGAGTTAAGGTGCAAAAAAGAAGAGAGTACACAGCGAGGTTGTGGTTTTAATGCATAGTGGGGTTTATTGAACAAATGCTGCTCTTGCCACTGCTGTATAACTCGGTGATCGCCGAGCGAGTGGATACCGCGGAACGGCTGAGCGAGCTCATATTCGCTGACTGCAGAAAGACATCCAGCGCCTCTCGTGGTAAAAGCGGTCTGAGACAAAGGAATAATGTAATAATGATAACATTAGTTAAATGTAAGAATTCTAACAAGTCAAAATAAAAGCTCAAAAAAGAAGGGGTTTGTTTTGAGAAAAAAAGCAGTATTACTTTTCAATACGTGATAAGTGAAAAAGTAAAGGTAAGAAAAGTCTTTTTTCTTATTTCATTTATTTGTACCACCTTATTCTAGGTTATGTAAATGTAAACATTAAACTAAGGGATAACATTTTCTTACGAATGAAGAAATAATGTACGTACATATTTGTATTCTATTAACCATTGTAAACAAATAATAAATTTACAGAATTTTTGTAACTTAATATACCGATGTACAACAGTAGCAGACGTTTTTTGTACTTCGCCTGAGAAATTTTTCGCCACCATGGACGCTTCGATCAACGAGCTTACCCTCTCTACCTTTCTGCCGCCAGCGAATAGGCACTAGAAATAACTAACTCAGTAGTGGTAGATTCGATTCCGAGCGCTCGCCACCTAGCGGCTGGTAGCTGGTACTACGGGGCGCGCGCACTTGAATCGGGCGAAGAACTTGGAATTTTAAGACGGCGCGAAGTTAAAATGTTCGTAGATAAATTGATGCAAAACGATGAGAAGAAAATATTAATCAATAATAGTTACAGTGAAGGATAGGCCCGACGGTAACATAGCGTTATTAATTTAAACGCAAAAAGTCATCGCTTTGGGTTAACTGGTATTAGTCCTTACGTTATTAATATTTATGTCATTAATTTAAACTCAAGAAATGTCAGCTTACTTAGTTGACTGGTATAAGTTTTGACGTTATTAATAATAATGTTATTAATATAAACACAAGGAAAGTCAGCGTTTGGGGTCAACTAGTATGAGTTATTACGATATTGATAATTATGTTCTTCATTTAAACGCAAGAAATGTCAGTGCTCTTGGTTAACTGGTATTAGTTCTTAAAATATCAACAATCAAGTCATTAATTTATACACGAGAAAAGTCAGAGCTCTGGGATAACTGGTATTAGTGCTTATGTTATAGATAATAGAGTTTATAATTTAAACGCAAGAAAAGTCAGCGCTCTCGGTTAACTGGTATTAGTTCTAACGTTATTAACAATATTGTTATCAATCAAAACACGAGAAAAGTCAGAGCTCGGGGTTAAATGGTATTATTTTTTTTGTTATTGATGATTATGTTTTCAATTTAAAAGCAAGAAATGTCTGTGCTCTGGGGTAACTGGTATTAAGTTTGTACAACATTAATAATAATGTCATTAATTTAAACGCTAGAAAAGCCAGCGCTATGGGTTAACTGGTAGTAGTTCTTACGTTATTTATAGCAATGTTATTAATTGAAACCCGAGAAAAGTCTGGGCTCTGGGATCATTATTGGTGCTCATGTTTTCGATAATAATGTTGATAATTTGAACAAGAGAAATGTCAGCGCTTAATAGACTGGTGCTAGTTCTTACGTTATCAAAAATTATGTTAATAATAAAGCCGCAAGAAATCTCAGAGCTCTAGGGTAACTGGTATTAGTTCTCACAATATTAATAATAATGTCATTAATTTAAACGTAAGAAAAGTCAGCTCTCGGGGATAATTGGTATTAGTTCTTGCTTTGTTAATTATTATGTTCTTTATTAAAACGCAGGAAATGTCAGCGCTCTGGAATAACTGGTATTATTCTTTATGTTATTGATACTCGTGTTTATAATTTACACATGTTTATAATTAACACCAGAAAAGACAGCACTTGGTGTCAACTGGTATTAGTTATTATTTTATTTATAATTATGATCTTAATTTAAACGCCAGAAATTTTAGTGCTCTAGGTTAACTGGTTTTAGTTCTTACATTATTTATAATGATAATGTCTATAATTCAAACGGGAGAAAAGTTGGCACTCTGAGTTAATATTAGTTCTGAAGTTATCAATAATAATGTTATTTATTTAGAAGCAAAAAGAGTAAGCCCTCTAGGGTAGCTTGTATTAGTTCTTACGTTATTGATAATAACGTCATTTATTTAAACGCCAGAAAAGACGGCACTCTGCTTTAATAATAAATTTTACTTTAATTATGATTATGTTCTGAATTTAAACCCAAAAAATGCCAGCGCTCTAAGTTAACTGGTATTAGTTCCTGTCATTAATTTAAACGCCAGAACAGTTAGCGCTCTAAGTTAACTGGTAGTAGTTTTTTACGTTATTCATAATAATGTTATCAATTAAAACCCGAGAAAAGTCTGGGCTCTAGGTTAATTATTAGTGCTTATGTTATTAATAATAGTGTGAATAATTTAAACGCGAAAACAGTCAGTGCCTTCTGTTAACTGTTATTAGTGTTTATGGTATTGATAATGGTGTTTTTAATTTTTACGCAAGACATGTCAGTGCTCTGGGTCAACTGGTATATGTTCTTACAATATTAATAATAATATTAATAATTTGAATTCGAGAAAAGTCAACCCTCGGGGTTGAATAGTATTATTTCTTTTTTTATTAATAATTATGTTCTTAATATAAAAGCAAGAAATGTCAGTGCTTTAGGGTAACTCGTATTAGTTTTCACAATGTTAATAATAATGTCATTCATTTAAACGAAAAAAAAATCAGTTTTCGGGGATGATTGGTATTAGTTCTTACTTTATTAATCATCATGTTCTTTATTCAAACGCAGAAAATGTCAGCCCTCTGGAATAACTGGTATTATTCTTTATGTTATTAATACTAGTGTTTATAATTACAACACCGGAAAAGTCAGTGCTTGGTGTCAACTGGTATTAGTTATTATGTTATTTATATTTATGATCTTCATTTAAACGCCAGAAATGTTAGTGCTCTAGGTTAACTGGTTTTAGTTCTTACATTATTTATAATGATAATGTCTATAATTCAAACGGGAGAAAAGTTGGCGCTCTGAGTTAATATTAGTTCTGAAGTTATCAATAATAATGTTATTTATCTAGAAGCAAAAAGAGCCCTCTAGGGTAACTTGTATTAGTTCTTACGTTATTGATAATAACGTCATTTATTTAAACGCCAGAAAAGTCGGCACTGCTTTAATAAGAAATTTTACTTTAATAATAATTATGTTCTGAATTTAAACCCAAAAAATGCCAGCGCTCTGGGTTAACTGGTATTAGTTCCTATTTTGATGAAAATAATGTTATTAACTTATAGCAAGAAATCTCAGTGCTCTAGGGTAACTGCTATTAGTTCTTACGATATTAATAATAATGTCATTCATTTAAACGCCAGAAGAGTCAGCTCTTTGGGATAACTGATATTAATTCTTACTCTATTAATTATTAGGTTTTTAATATAAACGCAAGTAATGTCAGCGCACCAGGATGACTAGTATTAGTCCTTACGAAATTTATAATTATATTATTAATTTAAACGCATTAAAATTCAGCGCTCTGGGTTAACTGGTGTTAGTTCTTACATTATTATTAATAATGATATGAATAAAATACGAAGAAAGTCGGAGATTGTGGTTAACTGGTATTAGTTCGTATGTTATTGACAAATTTTCTCATCAATTTAGACCAAGAAATGCCAGTGCTCTATGTTGACTGGAATTCGCTCTCACGTTATAAATAATTATGTTATTAAATTAAACGCATCGAAAACCAGTGCTCTGACTTAACTGGTTTTAGTTCTTACGTTATTAATAATTATGATGTGAATCAAAACATGAGGAATGTCAACGCATGGGATAAACTGGTATAAGTTCTTATGTTATTGATAATTATGTTTTTAATCTTAATTTAAACGCAAGAAAAGTCAGTGCTCTGGGTTGACTAGGTTTGGTTATTACGTTATTATTAATTGTGTTGTGAATCAAAACATGAGGAATGTCAGCGCTAGGGATGGACTGGTATTAGTTCTCACAATATTAATAATAATGATATTATTTAAACGCAAGAAAAGTCAGCTTACTGTGTTAACTGGTGTTAGTTCTTACAATGTTAATGATAATGTCATTAATTTAAACGCCAGGTCATTAATTTAAACGCCAGAACAGTTAGCGCTCTAAGTTAACTGGTAGTAGTTTTTTACGTTATTCATAATAATGTTATCAATTAAAACCCGAGAAAAATCTGAGCTCTGGGTTAATTATTAGTGCTTACGTTATTGATAATAGTGTAAATAATTTAAACGCAAGAAAAGTCAGCACTTTCTGTTAACTGTTATTAGTGTTTATGGTATTGATAATGATCTTTTTAATGTATACGCAGTACATGTCAGTGCTCTGGGTCCACTGGTATATGTTCTTACAATATTAAGAATAATATTAATAATTTGAACGCAAGAAAAATCAGCGCTTTGGGTTAAATGGTATTATTTCTTTTGTTATTGATAATTATGTTCTTAATTTAAAAGCAAGAAATTTCAGTGCTCTATGGTAACTGGTATTAGTTCTTACAATATTAATAATAATGTCATTAATTTAAACTAAAAAAAAATCAGCTCTCGGGGATAATTGACATTAGTTCTTACTTCATTAATTATCATGTTCTTAATTCAAACGCAGGAAATGTGAGCGCTCTGGAATAACTGGTATTATTCTTTATGTTACTAATACTAGTGTTAATAATTAGAACACCAGGAAAGTCAGTGTTTAATGTGAACTGGTATTAGTTATTATGTTATTTATAATTATGTTATCAATTTAAACTCCAGAAATGATAGTGCTCTAAGTCAACTGGTATTAGTTCTTACGTTATTATTAATGATTACGTCAATAATTTTAACGGGAGAAAAGTTGGCGCTCTGGTTCAATATTAGTTCTGAGTTTATTAATAATAATGTTATTTATTGAAAAGCAAGAAAAGTGAGCCCTCTGGGATAACTGGTATTACTTCTTACGTTATTGATAATAACGTCATTAATTTAAAGGCGAGAAAAGTTGGAACTCTGGGTTATTATTAGTTCATTCTTTATTAATATTTATGTTATTTATTTAACCATAATAATCGACAGCACTCAGAGTTGACTGTTATCAGTTCTTATGTTTATAGAAATAATGTTATTTTTTCAAACGCAAAAAATGTCAGCGCCCTAGGTAAAATGTTATTAGTGCATATGTTATTGATAATAGTGTTATTTATTTAAACGTAAGAAATCTCAGCGCACCGGGTTAACTGGTATTGGTCCTTACGTTACTTATAATTATGTTATTAATTTAAACGCGGAAAGCTTAGCGCTCTTGGTTAACTGTTATTACTTATTTCGTTATTACTAATAATGTTATGAATAAAATACGAGGAAAGTCAGGACTTGGAGTTAACTGGTATTAGTTCTCTTGTTATTTTAATAATGTTATCAACTTATACGCAAGAAAAGTCGACGCTCTGGGTTAAGTAGTATTAGTTTTTCTAATATAAATATGAATGTTATAGATTTAAGCGCTAGAAAAGTCAGCGCTCCGGGTTAACTATTATCAATTCTCACGTTATTGACAAATTTTGTCATCAATTTAGACGCAAGAAATGTCAGTGTACTGGGTTGACTGGATTTATTTCTTACGTTAATAATAATTATGTTAATAATTTAAACGCGTCGAAAGTCAGCGCTCTGGGTTAACTGGTATTAGTTCTTACGTTATTAATAATTATCTTATGAATCAAAACATGAGGAATGTCAGTACTTGGGGTAAACTAGTATTGGTTCTTATATTATTGATAATTCTGTTCTCAATCTTAATTTGTCGCAAGAAATGTCAGTGCTCGAGTTTAACTGGAATTAGTTCTTACGACATTACTAATATTGATATTAATTTAAACGCAAGAAATGTCAAAGCTCTGGATTAACTGTTATTAGTTCTTACCTTATTAATAATTATATTATCAATTCAAATGCAAGAAAAGTCAGTGCTCTGTATTAACTGGTGTTAGTTCTTACAATTTTATTAATAATGTCTTTATTTTCAACGCCAGAAAAGTCAGCACTCTGGGTTAACTGGTAGTAGTTTTTACGTTATTTATAATAATTTTATCAATTAAAATCCGAAAAAAGTCTGGACTCTGGGTTAATGATTAGTGCTTATGTTATTGATAATAGTGTTGATAATTTAAACGCAAGAAAAGTCAGTGCCTTATGTTACCTGGTATTAGTTCTTACAATATTAAAAATTTTGTTATTAATTTAAACGATTCAAAAGTCAGCGCTCTGGGTTAACTGGTATTAGTGTTTATGGTATTGATAATAGTGTTCTCAATTCAAACGCAAGAAATGTCAGTGCTCTAGGTCAACTGGTATGAGTTCTTACAATAATAATAATAATATTATTAATTTAAACGCGAGAATAGTCAGCGCTTGGGGTGTAATGGTATTATTTCTTTTAATATTGATGTTAATGTTCTTAAGTTAAAAGCAAGACATGTCAGTGCTCTAGGGTAACTGGTATCAGTTCTTTTAATATTAATAATAATGTTATTAATTTAAACGCAAGAAAAATTAGCTCTCGGGGATAATTGGTGTCAGTTCTTACTTCATTAATTTTATTATGTTCTTAATTTAAACGCAGGAAATGTCAGCGCTGGGGGTTACCTGGTATTAGTTCTTACGTTACTAATAATAATGTTATTAGTAAAAAGACGAAAAAAGCCTGCGCTCTGTGTTAACTTTTATTAGTTCTTATAATATTGATGATAGTGTTATTATTTAAACAAGATAAATGATAGCGCTTCTGGTCATCTCGTATTAGTTGTTACATTGTTGATATAGTGTTATTAATTTAAACGCAAGAATGGTCAGCGTTATAAATTAAAAAATCGGTATTTTGGGATAGGGTGCTAAGTGATCACAAGGGCACAAAGGCCCTGCCACGCACTTTGTGCCTATGATAGAGAATGGTATAGTTATCCTAAAATTTATATAATTAACAATACAGATAGTACATCTAATAGGTTCATTTTGAATTAGCTGGGTATTCAAAATATATTATCGATACATCCAAAATGAAGGCTATAAGTACATTGGGAGTGAGATTTTTTTACTTATCATACTCATTTATTATAAATGTTTTACTGCTTGTAACAATTGTTTACTTATTCAAAGTACAGGCTTTAAAGCCTCAGTGGTCGAGGAATTAGTTTTTGTTCCTCGACCTCAATTTATAAAGATTTGTGCACCGATAAAGAAATTGATTCCCTCATTTTTTATACAGCATAAAAAATGTGCCGCTAATATTGCCAGCCTGCTAAATATGTTACTAAGTGCTTATAGCCAGCAGTGTTAATTGTTACACGATTACGTAGTATGATAAATGTAAAATTATTTTAAAGGAATTTAAGTTAATTAAAAATTATTCATTATCGAATTATTGATTGATATTTGTATTAATATTATTTTTTACTCAATTTTAATGATTATTATTTTATTATTATTATTATTGTTGTTATTATTATCAATATTATCATCATCATTGCGAAAACTCAGGTCGGGCCAGAATAAGCTAAATATTTTTTTTCAGTTAAAAAAACTGCCTTCTCAATTTTCTATACTGCATAATAAATGTGCTGCTAATTTTGCCAGCCTGCCAGTTGTATTACTAATTTCCTACAGCCAGCAGTATTAACTATGACATGATTACATTGTTTTATAAATGTAAAATTATTACAAGGGATTTTCAATTTATTAAAAATCATTCATGTACTCTTCTTTATAATAATATATATAAGCAATTCCATTGAGGTCCGGCCACTAGGCGCGCGTGGTGCATTTTTCCAGTGAAACACGCTCTGTTTAACTCACTTACAGAGGAAGATAAGTCGCTGAAAAAAATATCCAAACACAAAGATCGATTGATTTTGATCTGCTCTTTCCAATAGTGCAATCGGTTTTTATATTAAACCTTTTTTTCACAGAGAAAATCACGATTAAAATTTGAAGCGTTATAGCGGTTAAAAGCATTTTGTTAAATTTTTTTTTCTTGTACCATTCAAAAGAGCAAGTCTTAAACTACAATCCCTCCAATTTTTAAGTTGGGCGGTCAAAAGGTAAACGAGTGGTAAAGACACAAAGACGGCAGTGAGTGGTCAAATTGATATCTATAGGTATAGAAAAAGCATAGGAACGCCGTAGAGGTTCGCGCTCGTAACCAAGAAATTGAAGAAAAACGTGCTATATATTACCCCCGACCACACACTGCCACCTATGTTTGTATACCACTCGCTTATCTTTTGCCCTCCCAACTTGAAAATTCAAGGGTTTGTAGTTTAAGACTTGCTCTTTCGAATGGTGCAAGAAAAAAAAATTTTAAAAACTGCATGTTACCTCTATAACGCTTTAAACTTCAATCGTGATTTTCTCTGTTAAAATAAGGTTACATCTAAAAACCGATTGCACCATTTGAAAGAGCAGATCAAAATCTATCGATTTATGTGCTTAGATATTTTTTTTAGCGACTTATCTTCCTCTGTAAGCGAGTTAAACTTAGCGTATTCCACTGAAAAAATGCACTGCACTTGCCTAGTGGCCGGCCCTCTTTGGAATTGCTCATATATATGAGGCGTTTCACGTCAACTCTTCTAGCTCGGCGCTCGAACGCCAAAACATCTACTTTTCAGCTCACGATTACAACACTAAAATGAACTCATAAATAATTTTAAAAATACGTTTCCGCTGTATTTTTACCTCAGCTTTCCGATTTAACCATCCGTTTAAAAAAAAAATAAGTTCCTAACCTTAAAAAAAATACAAAACATGTTATATCTCAAAAACAGCATTTTTAATATTTTCTTTTATAGTCTAGATCGAAAGAGCAACTTTTTTTATATCGAAATAGCTATTTTCCAGAAAGGAGTTTTTCCGTGTTTGAGAGTAATACGGTGACGAACAGTGGGTACCGCGCCGCGCGTCGGAGGCTGTCTGTCAGTAGTTCAATCAGCGTACGTGCGATGTACCGTCAAGTTATGTCGTCTTGAGACGTCATTTATATTTAAGTATAATATAGAAAAGAGGCTTGGTTGAATGAATTCATTTTTTATACATGAGTTTACTGGTTCGTACGTTGAAAGTAAGGCACAAATTAAATTAGTCGAGTGATCTCTAGTATATGAGCCGAGCTGCTGTTGTTTTCTGTAGTGCTGTGACCGGTGGGGTGAATCGGTTTTATTTGCACGCAAAAGATACAATCTAAACTAATAACTTAATCTGTCAAGCTGTATTAGTAAATACGTTTTTTTCTTATCTTCGATTAAACATATAAATCATTAGCATACTAGATGTATCATACATAAGGTTTTATTGATTTATTTATTTATTTATTCTATTTGCAATTAATCCAAACGTTAAAGTAAGACTATGTTGACCTAGCCTCTTTTTAGTACACGTCAATACAAGTGACGTCTCAAGACGACACAACTCTGTACGTGGTGACCGATAGGCCGCCAACGTGCGGCACGGTACCTACTGTTCGCCGCCGTATTACTCTCAAACACGAAAAAAATTCTCTCTGGAATATAGCTATTTCGATGTAAAAAAAGTTGCTCTTTCGATCTAGACTATCAAAGAAAATATTAAAAATGCCGTTTTTGAGATATAACATATTTTGTATATTTTTGAGGTTAGGAACTCATTGTTTTTTAAAACGGATGGTTGAATCAGAAAGCTGAGGAAAAAATACAGCGAAAACGTATTTTTAAAATTATTTATGAGTTCATTTTACTGTTATAATCGTGAGCTGAAAAGTAGATGTTTTGACGGTCACGTGCCGAGCTAGGAGAGTTGACCTGAAACGCCTCATATTGCACGTTGTTTTAGGTCAGTTTCTTAAATTATCTAGGGTGCCCTGCCCTCTGCGCACTTCGCGCGCCATTTCCCAATATTTAATCAAACTGATTTATTTCTATAATTTTTAAAGAAAAATTTAGTAATTAGCAATTTTCTAAAATACAGTTTTAATTCTTATTGTACCAACAAATTTAAATTAAGTTTTAATTTTTATTCAAAATATTACTTCAAAATTTGCCCGCTCTTGATCAGTCTCGACCAATCATAGGACGAATAAAAAGGCTTTAGTCACGTGAGGTTCAATCTATTGAAGTAGGATAATATGCCGCTGATTTTGCCTAAGCATTTTTGTATCTGTGAATGTTAAAGACTTAACTTTTTAATTTTGACTGTTGAATTTGCGATGTCGTAATTTTTTTAAAAACAAGTTTATGGACTTAAACACTATCGGCATTAATCGCCCTACATTTCATTAAATCATACTTGTTATACATATCCTTGCACTACGTTTTTATGGTATTGCAAAGCGCTATTTTTAGACATTATCATTATTGTCAAGATCAATATAATTAGTAGATACATTTTATATCTTGTAGACTTATTTTATTTATTTGGCATAACTTAGCTAATCATATGGCAGTAGCATCCAACCTTAATATAATCTTTTCATCATACTTACCATCGAAGCTAGCGTATCTAATGATACAACAGACAGCTTCATTAACTGCTAGTTTTTTCTGTGAATTTCTTACCTTTGCGTTTTGTAGTTGGTCAATTCCACTCCCAGTCTCTTCAATTTCTATATCACAGTCTACAGTATCGCCACTACTTAATATACTTTCTTGGTAATCGATTTCTATACCACTGCCGTCATTTTTATCATATAAATTACTCTCTGTAACATCCTGATCAGTTGCAATAGTTGCAGATTACCTGATCCTGTTATTGTTTTTATCATTAACACGAATAATACTTGTTACAGTTTCAGAATTATCACATAAACTTATTGTTGTATTAATAACTGGTATCTCCAGACCTTCGATCACATCATTTTTGATAGTTGTAGGAAGGTTTTGTAGATGCTCCGGGACAACCTATTCTTGCAACGGAAATTTTTAAATCTTATCTGGATACATTTCCGGCTTACTCGCTGATTTAATTTCCATAATTAATCTGCTTTCTACTATTTGGTGACGATCAGCGTTTGATGACTTTTTCAACTCTTGCAGAACTTGATGGAGCTTTAAAAACTCTTGTGACTTTTCTTCCAGTGTTTCCTGAAAACATATTGTACATTTGAAATAAAACGTACCAATATTCCTCAATGTTAGCAAAAATGTATTTTTACATAATTCTCCAAACATTAAAAGGCACAAAAACATGTTAAAGCATTATTTAACTTAACGATATCAGTTAATTAAATATTAAGTAGAACAAGTACCTCAGGATTGAATGAGTTCAGCTCCTGTAGCAAGTCATCTCCAAGGATTTCAGTTAAGGATTCGTATGAAAAACCTCCACTGCTCGAGGAATTAACTTGCTGTGCTGTCTGCAAATTGTTTGGCTGTTTCGTAGAAGGAACAAGGCATTTCGAATAGTCCACCGCATTAGCGTCTCAGGGGTACAAGCCACAAGCCTCAAATCCATTCACTGGGACATCGGAGAGAAACTTGTCGAGAGCCTCTTTTAGAAGTGGTGCTATAACCTCATGTGTGATGTTTTCTGTAGGATGATTTTGTCTCCACTCGAGAACAGCTTTTTTCTATAAATTTTTCAGTGGCTTAAAAGCAGCAACTTCAGCTGGTTGTAAAATGCGTGTTGAATTGAGATACAAGCAAATTTGGATTATCCCTAACTCGTCGCACACTTTGCTAACTTCCAAACTTGTGTGGCAGCTATGATTATCCACAAACATGATGACAGGTAGCTGGATTCCATGTTTGATCAACTAAGGATGGAGTATATGTCTGAGGTACTTGATATACAGTTCAGTCTTCATCCATCCATTAAGAGTCACACCGATACCCCAAGTATTTGGCACTGAACGACCTACGTGAGCGGGTAATCTTCTGTACGGATATACCACCATAGGAGAAGTTGTAACACCACTGGCACTAAAGGTGAATAAGACTGTTAGATTTAACTTTGAATTTCCTTTTTCTATTTCGTACACATTTCTTGATCCTCGAGCGGCCAACACATGTTTCATTTTAGGACAAATGTTAAAGTAATTTTTATCACAGTTGTATAGACGAGTTGGATCCTTCAAGATATTTAAATAATTTGCTCTTGATAAATAATGATGTATCTGTTTAAACCAGTTACGGATGTCACTCTCACTTAAGTACCGGGCGCGCGAGTCTTTTGACGCTCAGTTCTTGACCGTGTGTATTTTTAATAAAAATACGTATATTTTCAGAATAAAAACGTTTGTCACGTATTTTTTAACATATTTTATTAAAATCGTTGACATCAAATCATGGCATCAATAACAAACGTCTAGAAAACACTGCGAATATCAGACCTCTATAGCGCAGTCGGGATCAATGTGGAGCTATTCATGAATATGCCAGCTTTCTGATTACGATCACTTTTAATCAAATCAATGGTAAAAAATAGTTTTTGGTGTACTGAAAAGTAGATGCGTCATACATATTTTATAAATTTAGAGTAATATTGTTTGGAGCGGGGCATTTTTGCATTTTTGGAAAATCCGCATAGGGGGTCAATCACTGGCAGGTTCCACAACTGGTACGTTTACCCCTATTTGTTTTTAACACACTATTTTTAGATGCATGAAATTAAAACATTTTTAGTCATGTATTTGGTAAATATCATTTTTATCGATGCCTAGGTTATTTATAAGCATCCAAAGGCAACACAATTTAATGATAAAAAATCAAAATTTTAAAAAGCAATGTAGGTATTTATACGAAAAGATAAGGTCTCGCAAAAATTAATTAAACAAATATATTTTTTTTTAAAGTCTTATATCCTTATGGATTTTATCACGAGACCAAATAAATTTTAAGGGATCAATTTTTATTGATTTCTTGAAAAATTCAGCACACAATTAAAGTGCTTGCAAGGCATGGAACACCAACTTAACATAGCCTTACGATCCGTAATGACAGTCATTCTTTAGAAACCTCCTAAATTTTTGACAGAATCACTCTAAAAAACGAGTATATTGTACAATTGAACCCGTAGATTATGATGAAAAATAATAAATACCACAAAAAATTACCATTGGAGGAGATAAAACAGTTAAATTGTAAAAAAATGTCTTTTATTTACCATACTAGCATGAAATTGGTTTTGAGAATAAGTTATGTTTGTTTGCTTTAGAAGCTACAAAATCTTTCCTACTGCTTTCAATAATAAAACAGTAATAAAATTATTTAATTAAAAGGCTATGGTTAGTCGGGGTCCCTGGGGCAACATTATTTTGCAGTAATAAAAAGATAAATCGGCAATTTTATTTAATAACGTTGTTACTGTTTTACTGTTAAAAGAAGTAAGAAATATTTTTTAGTTTTTTGGAAATCAAATATAACTTATTTTCAAATCCACTTCATGCAGATATGGTAACGAGCGTCATTTTTTACATTCAGACTGTTTTATCTCTTCTGATACTTTTTTCTCGTATTATATATTTTTTATTATAGTCAACGGATTTAATTGTAAAACATTCTCGTTCTTAAGTGATTCTGTCAAAAATTTCTGATGTTATATATAAATGACTGTCGTCAAGGACTAGAAACCTGCATTGACTTATATAAATTGACTGATTCGTAATCATTTATATACTTTATGTAAGTATGTTAAGCTGTATTTTTTTAACATCATTTGAAAGATTTAAACTTAAAAAATAAGCGTAACAAATTTCAATAGGACCTGAAAAAACAGTATCTTACGCTTGATCCCTCTTAAATTTTTTCTCATGTAGTGTTCCATTTTTACAAGCATTCTAATTTTGTGCTAAATTTTTCAAGAAATTAATAATAATTGATCCCTGAAAATTTTTTGGTCTTGTGATAAAATCTTTAAGGATAATCCTTTAATTAATTTTTACGAGACCTTATCTTTTTATACAAAGACCTGCATTGCTTTTCAAAATTTTGATTTTTATATCAATAAATTGTGTCGCCTTTGGACACTCATAAATATCCGAGACTTCTATAAATTTTTTTTTCATCAATACACAAGTAAGAAATTCATAAATTTAATGCATTTAAAGAGATGGAAAAACAGATTTCAAATTTAAATTTTTCGCCATCAGCCTCTGTCCTTAACTGTACTCTTTTTTATTGTTTATTTAAAAATGGATGAAAAATCGGAAAAACCCCATATTGCTTGCACTAGATAACATCATGACTCATTACTACACAAAGTTTAAAATTGCTATGTGAATGACAACTTGGTGTAGTAATGAGTAATGATGTTATCTAGTGCAAGTGATCTTGGGTTTTCTGATTTTGCATCCGTTTTTAAATAAGCTCTGAAAGAGACTGTAGTTACTGACTGAGGCTGATGGCGCAAAATTCAAATTTGAAATCTGCTTTTCCATCCCCTTGAAAATTAAGTGTAAAAAAAATATAGACTTTATGTATCACGAAGACATATTATTAAGATATTTACATTGGCAAAATGCCAATATATAAATTATTTGTTGTAATATTGAGATTTCGTTGCAAATGTAATTTCTTTTAACTAAGATAAGTTTATTTCTCGGATTAAAGTATCAGCCAGTAAGAAAGTTAAAAAGAAATTAAATTATAGTTTTTGATTTCAACTAGTCATGACACTGTACAACAAACATAAATAAATAAAGAGACGACATAAAGTACAAGTTCATACCTTATTTATATGACGAGTCATTTGACAATAAAATATACTATTAAAGTTTGATTTCAATATGTATTACTAGATTTGTAAGAGTTTAACAAGGCATCTGTAAACTAATTTGAGATCATATCGTACGTTCAGCAAAAAGAATCAGACACAATACAAATGTATAATAGTATTCAAAAAGTCTTTGAATAAAAGAATTTAAAAAAAAAACCAATCGCTTAAGCTAAGTTTTGAAGCAATGTCATTTGAAGTGTAGAAGACGCTAGTCCACTCGGCCATCGCAACAATTTGTATAAGCTCCAGTATCGAAGTCGTACATAGGGTATTCCTGTGGGCTCGGGTTATTGGAACCGAGAATGACGTGTAGCGCCCCACCCCGTGGCAGACGTTGGAAACCTAGGGGGAAGCCAGTGGATTCAAATCTACGTAGTTCGTAGATATATTTAAATATCTAAAAAGTTAAGCATTTAATGGTAAGACATGAAGCGTGAAAGTTGTAGAAAATTTAATTATTAGTAAGTGCCTTTCTATCCCATGCAAATTAAAGCAGGCGTTTTCATAGTACAGTCGTTGAAAGTATGAAGTGCCTGCGAAAGTATGATGCATAAAGTGTACGTATAGTGTCGTATCCGAACTGCGTCTGCTGCTTGTTGTTGTTTGTCGTCGCGACCGTGCAAGTAGTGTTTGTATTGATAAGTAGTTTTGTGGAAATAAATGGCAGTAGTTTTAGAAACAGGATTTGAAACTATTTACCATGATATTCTCTTTTAACTTCCAAGTTTCAATAAAGGCAAGGCTCTTGTAAAAGCTGATCATGTTTAAAATGTTCAAGAAATTCGACAAGCTTGTAGCGGTTGCATTAAAATCCAGGCTGTTGTCATTTGACAAACTTCTGTCACCCAGCCTCCTTACAAAGTATTACTGGAGGTAAGAGATTATAGAATCAAAAAAATGTTTATCTTCAATTCTATATCACTTTGAGTCTTTTTAATTAATTTTCATTACAGATCGATAACGAAAGAAAAATAACAAAAACAAGCTACACTTGCGTATACAATAAAAGTAATAGATGCAAGCATATTGCTGCTCTTATGAATTTTGTCAATAGTGATAGTAGTTTATACAACAACAAACTTTGAGCAAGAGTGGGGGAAACCTACAGCACTTTAATTTATGGATGAAAAGTATTTGAAAGGGAAGTACTTCCATCAAATGTATCCAGCTGCTTCCAAAATTGATGTTGTACCATGTGATGTTGATATCTCTGGGTTATGTTCACCACCTGATTTAAAAACTATTTTAGTAGAATTGGCCAAAGATAAGGATGTTAAAAGAGATAAGCTAAATACTAAGATGAAAGAAAAAGAAGCTAGTCGAAAACTGAAACTATCAGAATGTGAAGCGTGTCTTTTAAATATTGTTAATCAATGTGATGACTTTGAAATTTACTCAAATTGTCCAAAGCTGGACATAGATGTACAGTCTTTTTACAAAGATCAAGTTGTAAACAGTGAGACTGATATTATAAAACTTAGCTGTGAGACAATTGATCAAGCGCAGACGAGTGAGTGGTTCAAGCTACAAAGATTAAGGATTTCTGCGAGCAAAGGTGTTCATCAAATAAAAATTTTGAAAAGTAAGAGTGTTCAGTCCTTTGTTTCAGATATGTTATACCCTAAAAAATTTTCTACTGCTTCTACGGAATATGGAATTCGTCAGAAAAAACATTGTCGGACAGAATATGAAAAGGTATTTAGTTATCAAGTGAACGAAGTTGGTGTAGTTATAAGCAAATATCAACCGTGGTTATGTGCAAGTCCCGACGGCGTCGTTGTCGAGAATGGATGTGTGACGAAACTAGTCGAGTTTAAATGTCCTTTTACATGTAAAAATGACCCGGTGTTCGACAGTACATCAGTTACAGTTAATGTTACTTATTTGTACTATATAAACAATGAAATTGAATTGAAAAAAGTCATGTTTATTACACTCAGTGTCAAGTTCTCATGTATGTGTGTGAATTTACGATTTTTGATTTATACGTATACTCGCCAGTGTCAAATGGAAGCTGTCGAGTAGAAGTTCATCGTGATGAGTCCCTTTTAAAGAATGTAGTCACTAAAAGTGAAAATTATCATATTAATTATTATTTACAAGCTTTAACAAATGCAAGTAAAAATTTGATGAAACATTCAAATAATACCAAGGTGTCAAAGTTCACAGGGCTAGACATAACTGATACTCTAAGAAATTAAGTGTTTTATAAAAACAATTTAAATCAATATTTGTTATCAGTTAAAAATAATTATGAAGTTGAAACAATAAAAAAAAAATAATTGAACAATTTTGTAAGAAACAATTTATTCAATGAAGTATTTCGATCATACACTTCAAAACGTATATCAATTTTATATAAGAGTACATAATATTTGATTAAAAAACATAAAAACCAAGGTTATTTGCTGGTGAAAACTTTATTCACCCTCAGTTGCATTCAAATTTTGGAAAAATATGGGGGGTTGTAGATTGACCAAAACACATCAGACATGCACTATTTCATCAATTGATTTAAATAATAAGCAAGGAATTTTCGATGAAACGTTATAGATCCTCAATTTCGGCATTATCCTTTGTACGTGAATCCTAACTCGAGCCATACTATAAGTTTGCATAGTTTCTTCTTTTGAAAAATTCTGATTTTTGTTCAAGAAATGGTGGCATCACTAGTAAGACTTTATTACCACTAGCATCAATTACCTTCTGTACATCTGGGAAGCCCTTGTCAGCTAAAACAGCATCATTATCCTCTAGCAAATCTATTGATCCAGATTTTATAGTAAGTTGACAATCACTCTTTCTGCCACCAGCTACTTTCGATTTGAAACTAATAAAGCCTGATGGTGTGATTCCAATTAAAACTTTGGCTGCAAAACCTTTTTTGTAATGCAAGTAGGTTAGTACACGATCATCCACATCAGCTAGAGTTTCAATTCGAAATTCGGTGCAGTCAATGAGGACTCGCGTATTACTGTACTCCGGATGAAAGCAAGCTGGCATCATATTCTGAATGGTGTCTTTATCCGGCCAAAACACCAAGTTGTCTGTGCGGGAAGACAAGTAATGCAAGACTGAGAAAAATATGTGAAACTGTTATTCGATGAACTGCAAAGAACAAACGTATAGTTGAAAATGTCAAACCAGTCTTCATTTCGATCAAAAAAATTAAAAGTCTATTTTCCAGTGAGACTTTATGTTTCGCAGTTGAAACGTATTCATCAATAATTTTTAGGAGAAAATTGTAATTTTCTTTGGAAACACCAGCTATGTCTTTCAGTTGCTCTTCACGTTTGATGGAAGCACAGCCATTGAAATACGTAATTGTTTCACCTGCACTGTGTGAAATACTGGGACCTATCGCCTTGTCAACCAATACTATTGATTTCGTACCACAGCCCACACTTCTAAATCTTTTTCTCTCATCTCTCGTTTTACTTTGGTGTAGGATAGTTTTTCTTTCACATGGTAAATCGGCTTGTATTTCAGCATGGTTAATTGCACTTTTATACATTATTCTGTTGCAAACTAAAACATTAAAGCAACTGCCAGAATCTTCAACAGTTATATTATCATTCATTAGAAACACGGCGCACAGTCGACGAGTCAGTCGCTCGTTGATCGTCTCACTGTGTAGTGGTTGAACGTATTAAGTTGTAAATAATCATAATGTAATACCGACAATTGTGTTGATTCAGGTACGGTAAGAATTTATATTATAAAAAGCTCACATTATTTGTAAACGTTGTTTGTTATTGTGTATTTAAAATTACAGTTATTTCTTGCTGCTACAACACTTGTTGGATTATTTCTCCACTTTTTTCTTCTATTTACTAAGCTTCTGACTCCAAGGCTTATAAATCAACACAATATGGATGAGGTCAAGGCATTATTCCACTTAACATCCGAAGCTGCAGATTCCAAAACTATTGTGGTAAAAGTGAAAACGATCTAATTGGTGGGACAACCAGAAATTTTTCAATTTCCTCAAGAGAAACAAGCAAAGAGAGAACATCCACAGCTTTTCGAAAACGCAGTAACAAAGGGAGTCGTAAAGAGTCTGAAGACACGCAATAAATTTAGAAATGTGGTTATAACATTCAAGGAAGGTCAACTGATGGAAATTCATCTGGATGAAGAAGGTAATGTTATTTTTGATGAATTTTATCTTGAGGCGATTCAAACTGACACCCACGCTGCATTACAAAATCACACTAAAATTCCATCCCATGAAAAACCAATCCGTTCTATCTGAAAAAACATGATATTAGAAAAAGTTAATGGAAAGAATTTTAATGCTGAGGCTTGGTTGAAACTGTTCGTAAAGGAGTGTAAAAGGGTCGAGGTTGAAGAAAACATATATGCAGAAATTTTAAGATAATTTTTGGAAGGCCCAGCGTTGGAATGGTTTTAAATTTGTTTAAAAACAAATTCATTGTCTTACGTTTGGGAATTCTGAAATAATTCATTTGTAGACACGTTCGGTCAAAAATCGTGGTCTGAAATTTCATATGCTTATGCATTTAATATTTGAATGGGTCATTCTTGGATTTTGCTTTAAAAAAGAGAAATATGCTCATAGACGTGGACCCGAACTTAACTATTAATTTTCGAATAAACTTAATAGTGATCGCGCTACCAAATTTTGTCAGGTATCGGTTGGATAAGAAAAGCTTAGCAAACATGGATGATCTTGTGTCAACACTTAGACAAATAGAACCGTTGAGAACCAAGTATAATAATAGCTCTAGTGAAAGGCATGAAGATAAACACAAAATCCCAAATAAACATACTCTGTGTTCATACTGCGAAAGTGTAGGCTTCCCAAACAGATTTCACCCAGAGCAAATGTGCCACACGAAAAAAGCTTATCAGAAATCAAATCAAAATGACAAAATTGAAGTAGCTAACAACATAGAAATTCAAGATGCAATTGGATGCTCAAACAAAGCAAAAAACGAATAGTCTCCCCACTTATCAAATTAAAAATTTTGCTAGATGACGAAATGGCCATTGGTCTTTACGATTCGGGAGTCAATACATCTCTGATTAAATATAATTCTTGTAAAAAACGAAATCTGAATAAAAATATAAGTGGGGATAAAAATATAGAGACGATTTCAGGAATCTCAAAAGCCGAAGGTGTGGTTATATTACCAGTAACAATATTTAACGTACAAAAACAATTTACATTTTTTATAATAAAGAGCAATTCATTTAAAGAAGATACATTGTTAGGCTCAGACTGTATAAAACTGTATAAAAGAATTCAAACTTTGTCAAAATGAAAATCTAAAAATATGGCAAAAAAGTAATGTAGATGAAAAACAAGTTAATGAAAATTATAAGTTAATAATACAATGATAAACACCATCATTTCCGAGAATAATAGTTTGGAAGAAATAATGATCATACACAAAAAAGCCTTTGCAGAAGAAAAATATGATGTTGGTACCGTAAAGAATTATGAAGCAACTATTTAACTAACAGAGATTAAATACATAACCAAAAAACCATATAAATGTTCAATTCAAGATAAAGTAGAATTAGACAGTCAAATCAAAAAGTTATTAAAGGTGGGGCTAATAGAGGAATCATGTAGCCCATATGCCGTGCCGATTAAATTAGTATATAAAAAAGAAGAAGGAAAAAAATCTCGATTATGCATCGATTATAAATAGTTGAATAAAATAGTAGTCCCAGAAAGTCAACCTTTTCCGAGAATCGATGACGTAACGTTACGAACAAGAAATTGTGAATACTTAACAAAGTTAGACGTGAATTCCGCGTTTTGGTCGATTCCGTTGCGAAACAAAGACAAATATAAAACAGCGTTTGTAACTCATCATAGGCATTGGCAATGGTGTTGTTTACCATTCGGTTTAAGATCTTCACCAGCAATTTTTCAACGGATTTTATCCAGTATAATAAGGAAAAATGATTTGGACTCTTTTGCAGTAAATTACATCGATGACATTTTAATTTATTCAAAAACATACAGTGACCATAGAAATTACATTGAATCGACGTTAAAGGCTTTACATGAACAGGAATTTAAATTAAATCTGGCAAAATGTGTGTTTATACAAAGAAAAATAACATATTTAGGCCACGAAGTAGGAAATGATCATGTAAAACCCTTAAATGGTAATGTAATCGCCATAAAGAATTTTTCAACACCCAGAACAAGGAAACACATTAGGAAATTCTTAGGAAAAATAAATTTTTATTAAAAGTTTATTCTTGGATCAACTATAATATTGGAACCATTTCATAACTTATTAAGAAAAATCGTAGAGTTTCAATAGTTGAATATATATATATATATATATATATATGTATCTGTATTTAGAACCAATTTTGGCAATCTTCGATCCAACCATCCCAATTTACATTTACACTGATGCCTCTCTACAGGAAGTTGGGGCGATTTTTAAACAACTCCAAAAAAATGAAACGCAAAAACCAGTATTTTACTTTTTACGCAAATTAACGGAGTCACAAAAGGCAAAAAGAGCAATTTATATTGAGTGTCTTGCTATTAAATAAGCTCTTCTATATGGTCAATATTATTTAATACAACAAAAATTTACTGTCTTTACAGATCACAAGCCATTAGAAAATTTCAATATAAAAAATTGTAATGACCCAAATTTAAGACAAATTTTAAACTACATGTCTCAATATGATTTTGATATAAAATATAACTCAGGTAATAATAATTTAGAGGCAGAGTGTTTATCACGTGATCCAGTGTTAGAAGAAAACACCCAAGAAAATGAGACATCAAGAATAAAAATTGTAAATTTTCTGATATTAGATTAAATTGTCAATATTAAAAAACAATTGAAACTAGACAATAAATATGAAATAAAAAAAACATTATTTATAAAGTGCTGAATAATAGGAGAAAAATTTGGCTAACTGAAGAATTTGGAACCGAATTAATCAAAAATATACATAATAAACAAGGACACGTAGGAACAAAACAGCTAACATTAACAATTACTGCTGATTGATCATTTCACAAGATACGCTTTTATTCTGACATCAAAAATGCAGATTCCTAAGGATTTTATAAAAATAGTTCAACAAACGAAAAATGAGGAGAAAATACAAACACTATCTACAGATCAATACGCAGGAATTAATTCAAAAGAATTTAAATAATATTTAAAATCCATAAAAATTAACTTTTTACCGCAGTGGATTGCGCTTTCTCTAATGGACTAAATGAAAGAACCAATCAAACGCTGGTTAATAGAATAAGATGTAAAATATTTGAAAACAAATATCGTCAGTGGTCAACCATAGCAGAAGAATGTGTAGATGGATACAAAAACACGATTCACAGTTCAACAGGTTTTACGCCAAATTATTTACTAACAGGAAGAGAAAAATCAATTTCACCAATTGAACTCATTTCTAATAACGAAGATAAATTGTTGGAAAATAGATTTATAACATATCAAAATTCAAAAAAGTCCATAATCAGAATAAAATCTATTACGATAAGAATAAGGTAAACATTGAGTACAACGTAGGAGATTTAGTATATATACAAAGTGGAAATAAGTTAAACAGAAACAAATTAGACCCGATTAGAACAGGCCCGTACAAGATAAAAGAAAAAGTATCAAACCTAATATATATAATAGATAGTG
The DNA here is from genome assembly GCA_030522625.1 of Copidosoma aretas. Classification (NCBI taxonomy): domain Eukaryota; kingdom Metazoa; phylum Arthropoda; class Insecta; order Hymenoptera; family Encyrtidae; genus Copidosoma; species Copidosoma aretas. The sequence goes on along the minus strand of JAPYYV010006380.1, from coordinate 227 downwards.
GATTTAAAAAGGTTGAATCAAATTTTTATCATACTAATAAACTGATTCCCTGTCACTCTTCTCTTACTTCTTTGTCATGGGAGGGAGGGATGTAAGTTTGACGCCTTATCAAACTTAGTCACCTAGATACGTACATCACTACTGGTCTGTACGCGGTTAACGGTGACTGAGAAAACATTCATTAGAAACACGGCGCACAGTCGACGAGTCAGTCGCTCGTTGATCGT
>JAPYYV010006379.1:0-16471 GCA_030522625.1 Copidosoma aretas | reverse complement strand
GTGGGTGGGTTTCAGCGACCGTTTGTGGTGTGACGGGGTTGGTTTTTTTTTTTGTGGGTGCCTCTCACCGCTGAAATAAAAATTTAGAATTAGCTATTTTTTTTTTTTTTTTATTTAATCGATTTTTTGAAATTGATTTTTTCGTAAAAGTTGATTTTTAAGCTATTTATTGTTATTTTAGGATGTTTAACGATAGAAATTCTGAAAGATCATTACATTTTACACAAAAAAACGTATTTTGTTATGATTAAAAAAATTTAGTAGCTGAGTGTGCGTGGGTGTTAATAGGGAATGTATATAATCTTTTGTGTCTCAGGATTCCTTTGGCTGATTTTGATCCAACCAGGCTTATTTTTTTTTTTGTTTTTAGTTTCCTTTTACCCCTGAAAAAAAAATTTGAAAAAATTTTGTTGTATATATTTTTTTTAATTTTAATTTTCTAGATTTTTCAAAGTTTATTTTTTCTGCAAAGTTGATTTTTAAGCTAATTATTGTTATTTTAAGATATTTCACGATAGGAATTCTAAAAGATCTTGAATTTTACACAAAACAAAATTAAGTTGAAATTAAAAATTTAGTAGCTGGGTGTGCGTGGGTGTTAATAATGCGGGGATTTTTTGTTGTCAATTTTCTTCTTTAAAAATAAATAGCGATACGTTTACTTTTCTTTTCAATTTTAATTTTTCTTTATTTTTGAACCTTGAAACTTAAATTTTAAAAATAATGCAAACATAAGAGTACAGCAGTTGCACAAAAGCATACGATTAGGAGATCACATCATGCACAAACAAAATGCTTCCATAGGAATAGGGCGAGGAGGGTTACCAAGTGAAACCTTGCCAAAATATAGAAATTATTAAACTACTAATATGATAATGCAACACAATTTTAATCGTATTGATAAGAGTTAATTTAGGAAGATAAAAAATTGTATAAAATTGATACATATATGCTATACAGTATATTGTATATTTAAAATTAGAATTATTAAATTAAATGATTATTTCAAAAGAATTTTTTCGTAACTAAATTTTGTTTTAGAATTAGAATTTTTTTGTGGTAGGAAATCGTTAAGACAATGAAATTTCATAAAAAAAATAACGTTCTTGAATGGAGAAAAAAGAAAATTGATGAGTGGTTGTGTAAAAAATAAGTAGAACATGTAAATGAGGAAGCTTTGAGCCAATAACTTGGCAGCGGTTTTTACAAGTCAAAACAGTTCAAAAATTTGTCCTTGGACAATGATTTTTTAATTTTTTGAACGTTTGCGTCATGATCGCCATGTTAAATTTTCTGTATGGAATAGTTTGAAAACATCAAAACTAGTTTACTCATGTATTAATTTTTGTGATTCTGGGTTCATTAATTAATTTTCAATTTCACTTATATTTTTATTTACTTCTTTATTCATATAATAAATTATCTATTTAGTATTGAAATAAAAAATTTGATTTGAATGAGATCAACGTTAGAGCTGCTGAATAACGCAAGCTCTTTACCTTTTTTCTTATGTAGTCGAATAATACACGCCATTGATATTAAATACTATAATATGCAACTGGAAAGGAGAGTGCACTGTTTCTTTCCATCTCAGTGTAGTACAGTGACTGAGGCTGAAAATAGGGTATTACCTCGCAATTTTGTGGGAAAAGACCGATTTGTTTAAAACTTGGTAATTAAGCTCCTTTTACCCTCTAAATCAAAAGTGATATGCGTCTGATGTGCGCTTTTTATTGTAAGGGTTGGAAAACTACCCCTTTTACTAGAAAATCAGAAAAAAACATTTCTCAGCATTTTATTCATCAATACAATATTAAAATGTACAGAATATATAGTTAAACATTATAAAATAAAATTTATGATATCTCAAGACATGTTAACCTCTAATAACTACCCCTCGAAACGCAAAAACCGCCCCTTGTAACGCAAAAACCACCCCATGCAACGCAAAAACCACCCCTCGCAAGGAAAAAAAAAAGTAGTTTTAGACGCTTCTGAATATTTTTATGACGTATTAAGATCATTTTACAAATAAAAAAAAATTACAAGAATTTTTAATGCGATTTCTGATTTTTGAACAATTAATCATCTAAATTGTCATCACTGTCTCTATCTTGAGTAATTCATCTGGTGCAGGCTTGCTCAGCATTTTGACTGGTTGTAAAGAACCTCCTATATTTACCCAACCCCAATCGGTTGGACGAATACTTCTGTTTCCCAGCCAAATTTGCGTTTGCAAGTAAACTCTCTTGATGTTCCCTCTAGAGCTTTAACTGTTGGCACAAGAGATGACAATTTTACAGCACTGCTTTTAGTAGTGGCTTTAATGAAATATTTGTAACGCATATGCTGCAGAAACGCTGATAAGTCGTCAATGCCGCTTAATTTATTTAATTTAATGTCTTTGACGGATCCATACAATAATATGGTACAGTATTTGCCAGCTTCTAAAATTACATCTAAATTTGAGTTACTTTCATAAAACACTCCAACTTCTTCTCTCAAATCAGATCCATTTTCTAGAAGGTCGATGAGTTTTTTTTTCCTTTATTGTAGAAAGTGGACGTCGTATCGCACCCTGTAAAGGAATGGAAAAAGAGAATAAACTTTGCACTGTTCTGATGATCGAACTGCAAACTTTTTGACGAATACATCGACGGGACTTTTTGCTTTCCAATTTTTAGAAAATAAATTTCTTGATCGATCTTAGCTCTAGCAGTTAAAATAACTAAAATATCTATATCATCTGCTACTATTACTTTTGTCAAAGTTGAATTATCCTGAACAGCTATTTGAACTATTAGCTCGTCGGCTTCTCCTCTTTCTTGACAGCATGTAATCGAATTTTGTTGAAGTTTGTCGATGAGGTATTCGATAAATCGGCTTTTATTATTATAATTTGATAAAAATTTCTCTTGATTAACCATTATCGGCATTTCTTTTGTAAATGGATACTCTTTAGAAGCAAGTTTCTGCGATCTACGGTTTCTTTCTACAGTTTTCGTACTTTCTGTAGAATAATCATCAAAAACAACAATCACATTATTGCAAAAATTTCGTTTAAGGTAAAAGACGTATTCTCGGAAATCCTTTTCATAATTACATTCTGCTGGCCATGTTACTCTATATAGTAGCATACCACCATCGATGATGTACAAATAATTTTCTTTATTAAAATGTATATCAATCGCTTGAAATATTGAGTACAGTAAAGATTTGGTTGTTTTCCTCAGTCCCACATCGTGAAACAAAAAAATCGGGTAAGGCACTAACTCAAATTTCAAGTAATTCTCCAACTCTTCATCGCTTTTTTTCATAACGAAAATACGCTGGAATAGTAACAGTGGGTCCACAGCAATAATTTCACTGCTAGTTGTTATTTTACTGCTAACTCTTAATAGTGCATAGGTATGAGTTGGTATAGGAATGAGGAAAGTAATAGGTATCAGAGTAAGAGAAAGTAACGGAACAACCGTGACTATAATATACTCATCCACTTTCAAGCTATTCAAACGTGCAAACACTCATTTTACAGCAAGTTCCAAGAGCTGTATTTAATGTACATTAAAATTTTTTTAAACTGTTCCTTTTTGAAATGAATGGATTTTAAGAGATGAAGAAACGTAGTCCTCTAGTAAAAATTCTAACTTATTTTGGTCATATCTCGACTAATTTTTATCTTACAATAATGGAAAAAAAGAAAAATTTTCGTTAAAAAAAACCTAAATTTTTTCGTATCTTTTTTAGTTTTTGAGTTATTTTGAAAATACTGCAACTTTTTGTAAAATTAAAAAAAATTGTTTTTTATTTAAGTCAACAAATTTTCTAAAAATGTTCTGTAAGCTTCCTTAACCACTCAAACTTTTTTAACACATTATTAGTACTGAAATTTAGTAAAGTGTAAAAGGATTTATTGTAATTTCAAATGTGGTGGTCAAGGCACTGGTTTTAGTGTCGATTTTTGTTTTGAACAAGCGAGTAAGCAATTTTATTTTGATGATAACTCCGTCAATTTTTATGCTAATGACTTTTTAACAGCTCATTTTAAAGGTTTTTTCAAATACTTTGAAAATCTTGAATTATGATGTGGTAAAAAATCTGCCGTTTTTCCATTATTATACAATAATTGCTTTGACTTTACTGTACGGACAAAAAGTTATCTTTAACTAGCTGTAACTCAGTAAATATTACACGTACAAGAATAAAAAAAAAAAGATCTTTTTGTTTTTTTACAAGCTACCCTTTTGTTTCTTATACTTTTTTTTTATAAACTGTAAGGTTTTTGAGTTATTTGCGAGAATGGTTTTTTTAACGGAAAATTCACATTTTCAATCACGAATAACTCAGAAACTATTAACTTTAAAAAAAAAGTTTATAGATAACTTTTTGCTTAGAATTCATCCCTCTATCAATTTCTATACTTATTTTGAATATCATAAATTTCACCCCCTAGATGGGGTGGCATCCCCCCCTGGGGCAAAAGCGCATATTGGCACAATATCACTTTTTTTATTGGGGTATTTCCGACGTTCTAACCAAATTTCACGTCAATCGGTCATTTCCCACAAAATTTCGAGGTGGAATACCCCAGCCACTGTACTAGTGGATAGTATTGTTATCCGATCCAAGGGCACACATTTTCTCCCGTGTACCGATACGATTTTTTTCTATGCCGGGTTAAAGATTCGGTCGAGGAAAAACGAATTCAGATTATCACAGAGTAATTTTATTAAAAAAAGAAGTGTTGCACAGGTGACATTAAGATTACACTAAAGAGAACCCCGTATTTTCTCTTTTCCACACCTGCAATTGGCACAATTTATACGTACCCATCAAAATGTAGCCTTCATCAAAACTATCACTCTTTCAGTTGGATAGATCAGTCAAACCAGAAAATTATAAGTTGATACTATAAATTTATGTAATGCTAGACTAATTATGAATATCTTAATACTTATGAAACTAAATGACTAAATGAGGTTTGAACCGCCATACCAGATATATTAATTAGAAGGAGTATCGCTACATCTATACCTACAACTACAATATGAAATTTTAATATAATAAATAATATACCAGCAACATATTATTCCATAAGTAGACAAAATAATTAAAAGTTTTGTAAGTACTGCTATCCTCTTTATGACCAAAATAGGCTGAAAAACATGAGCTTATCTTTTTAATACGCATTAATTATCACGAAATAGAAAAGAAATTTAAAATAAATGTATACAATACAAACAGCAGTAGTTTAAGTCATAAACGCAATGCGCAGTGACGAGAACATCTAGTTATTTTGACTCATTCAGCAGTACTGTCTGGGAAGAATGTAATTTGTTAGTCCACTCAGCCTCATAATTAGCAAGAAGAGAATGTGTCTATTAACTTTCACCTGTACAACTGAATGAAAATATAAAATTTTTTTTTTTACAATGTAATTACCTCCCTCGAAAGTAGCACTTTTTCACTCTAAAAAAATCGTACACATACTATAGAAACAAGTGATGTTTAAATATTTTGTATTCATGGTCGTTGCCTTTAGTTTATAATACAAACTATACGAGATTGCGGTATCCTTTACATTTGCTTCTTAGGTATTTAATACAATTAATATGTTCATAAATACAACCGCTATTTAAGTTGAATTCATGATTATGATTCGGTTCACCTAGCTCAGCACCATAATTTTTTTCCCCTTTTTAAGTATCTTCTTTTTTTTTACTTAAGTATGGTTGATTAAATTAATAATTATAAAAAGAAAAGTCCAAAATTCTTTAAAGTTTTATTGCAACGAAATTCTTGATATTTTATGTCATATCACAAAATTTAAAGCATCTTTATCGTACTAGTATTATTTTGACCGAAAAATCTCATTGTGTTTATTGTATTTTTCAATATTATTTATTACAATAAAGTCACATAACTATTATGTTTATAGCAATTATAGCTGAAACACCAAATTTGCCGTGTAACCCATCTCCTTGCGGTTCAAATGCCATATGTACTGAAAGAAATGGAGCTGGCTCATGCACATGTCCACCTGAGTACGTTGGAGATCCGTACATTAGCTGCCGACCAGAATGTATACAAAACTCTGATTGTCCACACTCAAAAGCATGTATCAATAACAAATGTAAAAATCCCTGTACTGGTACATGTGGATTAAATGCTGAGTGTAATGTATTCAACCATCAACCGACATGTACATGTTTATCTGGTTATACTGGAGACCCATTGAATGCTTGCCACGTTCCTCAACCAAGTAAGATTACTTGAGAATCGTTGCTATTATTTTATTTGTAAAAAGCGAGTAAATTTTTAAAATATTATTGTGCGGTATTTTTAAATTATGTATTCCAAATGGTGATGGTAACTCTACAAATCTATTTTTACTAGTTAGTTGTGTACGTTAGAAATAGAGGGTTAAAATTTCCCAATGATTACAACGACTGTCCATCATTAATCAAGAACATTATATTTAGGACCTAAAGAACCTGATCCAAGACCATGCGATCCATCACCATGTGGGCCATACAGTAATTGCCGCGTAGTTGACGATCATGCAGCTTGTACTTGTAAACAACCGTATATTGGAACACCACCCACATGTAGGCCTGAATGCGTTGTTAGCGCTGACTGTCAGCAGAATAGAGCCTGCATATCACAACTCTGCGAAGATCCTTGTACACAGACTTGTGGCGCTGGTGCTTTATGTCAAGTAATAAATCATAATCCAGTTTGTACATGTCCAGAAGGTTACACCGGAAATCCATTATTCAACTGCATTGTTACTGAAGGTGACTTTAAATATTATAAATTAATATCTCACAAGACAAATAATTTTGTTTCGTACACACGGGGCGCAAGTGTATAATTTAGTTCCGCTGCGCAAAAGGAAAGTACTCCTTCTTTCTCAGTGGCACAAACATCACTTACACTTTGGCTTTGCTTAGAAAGACAATATATTATACATGAGATCAAAGACATTTTTTACTAAAGTCCCTAGGTGCGTAACATATAACTTCACCTCCAAAGCTCATCAGAATATCTCAAAAAGTATAGAGGTCATTGACTATCATGTCAAAAAATTTCATACATTACGTAGCCACAAATTTTTTCCGTTTTTTCACATTCTTGAATATAAATGTGCGTATTAATCAAATGCAATTTGATATTATTTCTATAACACAATTTTAAAGTTATTGCCGACAGTAGCCTAAAACTAGATCGTCAATTTTTGAAAATATTGTAATATTACAGAAAAATATCACAATTAATGAATGTTTCAAATATAATCTCTTACGACTTAAAAAATAAAGCACCAAATTTTTTTATTTTTTAGTAATACAAGGAATTTAATATTTAATTGCAGGCAAGACGCCAACATATCTACCACCAGAAAATCCTTGCTCAGCATCTATTTGTGGTCCAAATTCTCAATGTCGAGCTGTTGATGGGGTTCCTGCTTGTTCATGTTTACTAAATTTCGTTGGTAGGCCTCCAAATTGTCGCCCAGAATGTCTCATAAACGAAGAATGTCCAGGAAATCTTGCGTGTCAGAATGAACGCTGTGTTGATCCGTGTCCAGGATCATGTGGTAGTAACACACTATGCAACGTTGTCCAGCATAATCCTGTGTGTCTTTGTGAGGAAGGTTTTACTGGAGATCCATTCCGTGAATGCACTATCGTTCATGAGCAACCAATAACAACTGAGCGACCAACACCGTGTAATCCTTCGCCTTGTGGTGCCAATGCCGTATGTAACGAAAGGAATGGCATAGGTGCATGTGCTTGCTTACCAGAATACTTTGGTGATCCTTATGTAGGCTGCAAGCCCGAATGTGTGACCAATTCCGATTGTGGTCGTAATACTGCCTGCCTAAACAATAAATGCGTGAATCCATGTAAGAATGCTTGTGGTCCGATGGCAACATGTCGAGTTATTAACCATGCACCTTCGTGTGCTTGCCTTCCTGACTATACTGGAGATCCGATCACAAGATGTAGTCCAAAGGGTAGAGTAACAGAACAACCAATCATTGATGCGTGTGATCCATCGCCTTGTGGACCAAACAGTAATTGTCGAACACTCAATGGACATGCAGTTTGTTCTTGTCAATCAGGGTTTATAGGATCACCTCCAACTTGTCGTCCAGAATGTACTGTTAGTAGTGAATGTTCACAAAATAAAGCTTGCATAGACAATAAATGCAATGATCCTTGCCCCAGCACCTGTGGTCAGAATACTAAATGTACTGTTCTGAACCATAATCCAATATGCAGCTGCAGTAACGGTTACAGCGGTGATCCGTTTAAAATTTGTACGAAAATTGAATACACGACACCTGAAGCTCGTGGTGAACCTTGTACACCTAATCCATGTGGGCCAAACTCTCAGTGTAAGGAAATAAATTCACAGCCCGCCTGCTCTTGTTTGCTGAATTATATTGGCAGACCTCCAAACTGTAGACCTGAGTGTACGGATAATACAGAATGTTCCAACAATGCTGCTTGTATTAACCAAAGGTGTAAGAATCCTTGTCAAGAAGCTTGTGGAGAGTCTGCTAGATGTGCAGTGCATAATCACGTACCCATCTGCAGTTGTCCTGAAGGCTATGTTGGAGATGCGCAAATACAGTGTACCCCGTCTTTGATCACAAGTGAGTTATGTATTGAAAAAAATTTGAATCATACATGGCTAAATATATAATTCATAAATTATAATTTTCACGAATTTCGTTTGATCGATTAATGATCGAAATATTTTACACTTTTATTTATCGAAATATCATACAATAGTTACTAAATAGTTCTACTGTATTCCCACCGAAATCATTCATTCTTATAAAAGTAATCAATTGCATTTTCAAAGCAAACTCTACAGATGTTATATAGGATTCAAAGACATCCTTGAGGATCATGTTCATATATTTTGAAGTACACCCTAATCTACTATTTACTGCAAATATAATTAACTTTCGTTTAAACTGCTTTTTTATCGACCTTAAGAAATTATTGGAAGTAAAATTTGTTCAAACCAATATAAAAATCAATAATACTTAAATAATTACGGGATTCATTACGTAAGTTTGTGGTATCATATGATTAAGTGATGTCACATAAAAATCATGTAACTTATTTGCTGAAAACGAAGCACATGATTTAGTAAGTTTAAAAAAAATGAAAAATTAGAAAAGTACGCGTTTTAAAGTTTTGGAAATACACTCTTGCGATGTAATTAAAGATATGTTTCAGGAAAAAGAATTTTATAAAAATCCTGTGTGACAAGTTTACGATGTCATATGATAATAATAATAGTGATAACAATAAAAATAATATTTTCAGCTACGGAAGAGCCCCCACCAAACCCATGCGTACCTAATCCATGTGGACTCAATGCACAATGCCGTGAGAGGAATGGTGCAGGTGCTTGTGCCTGTCTTACAGATTTCTTCGGTGATCCATATGACATTCAGTTAGGATGTCGGCGCGAGTGTGAAGCCAATACTGACTGCTTGCCTCATTTGACCTGCACAGGCTTTAAATGTGTTGATCCTTGTCCAGGCACGTGCGGTATTTTTGCCAGTTGCATTGTGCAACAACATATTCCCACCTGTAGTTGTCCAAGCGGATTTATTGGTGATCCATATTATGCCTGTGAAGAAGGTCGAAGTAAATACGAGTTTTTTAATAAAATATTATGGATAAACATTGTTTCTTGAGATAAATACATTTCATACATACATAAAAGCAACCAAAAAAAAACTCTCCGTGTATGCGATGTACTATATTAATCATGAAAATAGTTTTGAATTTTATCTTTTTATAAATAAATGAAATGCCTACTTTATATCAAACTATATTGAATATTTTTCCAGCACCAGCACCACCTACAGATCCATGTTTACCATCACCTTGTGGACCTAACAGTAAATGTAGAGCAGCTAATGGACAACCTGTTTGCACGTGTTTACCCAATTACATTAGTGAACCACCACAATGTAGACCTGAATGTAGGGTTAGCGCTGAGTGCCCTATCAATTTGGCTTGTATAAACAGCAAGTGTGCCGATCCATGCCCTAATACTTGTGGATTGAGAGCTCAATGTGCTGTAAAGAATCATAGTCCTATTTGTACCTGTCCACCGGGTTATACCGGCGATCCATTTTCTCAATGTCTTGAACAAGGTAGTTATTTCTTGTAATAATCATATAATTTCGATATTATTAAAAATTACTATTATTCAATTGATTTTTCAGCAAGCGATGATACCATAACGGAAAGACCACCATCGTGTAACCCATCGCCTTGTGGGCCGAATTCTTTGTGTCAAATAATATCTGGCAATCCAGCGTGCTCATGCTTACCGAACTATATCGGTATACCACCAGACTGTAGACCTGAATGTGTCCTAAACTCAGAATGCAAGAGCGAGCAGGCTTGTATACAAAATAAGTGCCAGGATCCATGTAATGGGTCTTGTGGCCTTTACGCTCAATGCCATGTTTTGAACCACATCCCAGTTTGTACGTGTATCGAAGGTTTTACTGGAGATCCGTTTTCACAGTGTTTTCCAGTACCAAGTAGTATGTTTTCATTTATTGATTGAAATTTTAATTTTCTTCTCATAAGCAGAGTTGAAAATATTGTTATCCGGTAATAATACTTATTTTTTATAACAGCTCCATCTTTACCAAAAAATCCATGCAATCCATCACCATGTGGACCAAACGCTATATGTAGTAATGGAGATTGCGAGTGTCTACCCGAATATATAGGCAATCCATTTGAAGCGTGTCGTCCGGAATGTACTATTAGTTCAGAATGTCCACGTGATAAGATGTGCATTAGGAACAAGTGTAGAAATCCCTGTCCTGGTACTTGTGGCCAAAATGCTCAGTGTGACATGATAAACCACATTCCAGTTTGTTCATGTCCAACTGGTTACATTGGAGATCCTTTTATTACGTGCCGAGTGCAACGTAAGGGACCTCAACCTTCGCTAGACCCGTGCAGCCCATCACCATGTGGACCTAATAGTATATGCAAAAGTATTGAAGGTCATGCCGTCTGCTCTTGTATTTCTGGATACATTGGTACACCACCATCATGCAGACCAGAGTGCGTAGTCAGTTCTGAATGTTCTGCCACAAGATCATGTATAAACTACAAATGTACCGATCCTTGTCTCGGCTCTTGTGGTCTTAATGCACGTTGTGAGGTCATCAATCACTCCCCGATTTGCAGCTGCTTACCTGGACAAACTGGAGATCCATTTAAAAGCTGCTTTGAATTGCCAGGTAGTTTTAATCTTATGCTCTTATAATCTTAGTCTAACAATAACATGTACAAGAGATAAGATAATTTGTTTAATGATTTTATGTTATATATTTTAACATTGATCATAACTTTTTAGCAACAGTAAAACCAAAAATAGAATCACCTTGTAATCCATCACCTTGCGGACCAAACTCTATTTGTCAAAGCGTCAACGATGGCCCAGTTTGCTCTTGCCTAGACAATTACGTTGGAACTCCTCCTAACTGCCGTCCAGAATGTTTAATCAATCCTGATTGTCATTCAAGTCGTGCTTGTATTAATGAAAGATGTCAGGATCCGTGTGTCGGTTCGTGTGGAGAAAATGCTGAATGTTCGGTGACAAACCATGCAGCGATTTGCACATGTTTGAATGGATTTACTGGTAATCCATTTATACAGTGTGTCCGACAAGTTGAAACTACACTGAATCCATGTGAACCTTCTCCTTGTGGTTCTAATGCCATATGCCAACGAAAAGATAATGCTGGCGCATGTACTTGCATTGAAGGCTATCACGGCAATCCATATGAAGGATGTCAACCTGAATGTACACATAGCTCTGATTGCCAAACTAATAAAGCTTGTTTAAGAAATAAATGTGTGGATCCCTGTCCAGGAATATGCGGCCCTAACGCTCAATGTTATGTTGTAAATCATATACCTACATGTACATGTCAACCTGGATATATTGGGGAACCATTTTCTGGGTGCAGCTATGAACCAGGTAGATGTGGCTTATTAACAACCCATATTGGCACATTTTTCCAAACATTAATATATTACACAATATCTTTAAGCATGATTTAAGAGTATACTTCGTTATTTGTTTTAGTTACGGAATCAATAAAATCCACTGATCCATGCAATCCATCTCCTTGTGGTCCATACAGCATATGTAAACAAATTAACGAACAACCCGTCTGCACATGCCAGGATACATACTTCGGATCACCACCAAATTGTAAACCTGAATGTTTGGTTAATTCAGAATGTCCACAAAATAAAGCTTGTTATAAAAATAAGTGCAATGATCCATGTCCTGGAACTTGTGGTATTGGAGCCCAGTGTCGAGTGATTAATCACAATCCGCTCTGTAGCTGTTCTTTAGGCTCGACAGGAGACCCTTTTTCAAGATGCTATGAAGAAAAAGGTAAAAACTACTATTTAATTTAAAATTTCAATTTTTAAGATGATTTCTACTCCAAATATTGCGTTGCTTACGATGCATTTATATTTGTATTTACTGAAATACCACAAAAAAAACCTGTTGGAGTAACAGATGAATCAACTCGTCTATAATCACTAATATTTTTCACACTTTTTCTTAGCGTGCAACTCTCAGACCATCTAATTCTTTCGTAATTAATTTAGATGTATAAATTTATTTTCATTGATCTGGTATATTTTTACACCCTGAGTCAGAACTTATAGATAATTTATTGTGAAAATTTAAGATCTAATGTTATTAGCACTGCTTTATAGAATAGAGCGAAAAGAGATCTGAACAGTAAGTGACTAAGTATTCGGAAAACCTGAATTTTGAAAGTCAAAAACTACACTGTTAGCCCTTATATTGGTGAACCGCGGAGTTTGAGAAGCTTCTTTACTATTGCTTGGTTGCATAATATGACCTCTCTCATTGGTGAATTTTAAACCTTAAGGTTCACAAATATGAGAGCTAGCAATATACAAGTAGATTTAGTTGCAATCCTTTTTGGTTCAGATTAGTTCGGTCCACTTTAAGTGGTTCTCGGACCAAAGTGCAAATAACTATTCGTTTTTGTCTGATTCGACTTCTAGGACCAAGTAAAACCGACCGACTTTGTTCTGCCTCTGGCCTCGTATTAGCAGCACAAAATATGGGCCATGCAGATGTGATGTATACTTAGTAACAAGTATATCTCACTGAAGCGTCACACTGCTGTAAAAGTTGGGACAGATATACTTGTTACTAATTGTAAGTATACAAGGTTAATCACGTATGAATCCCTAGTCATAAAACATTTAAGTAAAGATTACTTATTATGCTCGTACACGATAACCTACATGTGCAGTGAAATACGGGATAAAAAAAACCCAGTCGGTTATTTTTACTCAGACCTAGAACTCAAATCAGACAAAAAAGCAGATTTTTTGGAGGTTTCGACCCACAACCGACTAAGCCAGATCGAACCGGACCAATACAAAAGTGGTCGCAAGTATACCGAATACACACAGATAAAAAAACATTCATGAATCTCAATAAGCTTTAACCAATCTTTTAAATAACGGAGCATTTTTTTACATTTTTTAATTTACATTGTGATAATATTATTAATACAGGAGTATACTAATTTAACGTTAAGTAGCTGATAGACAATCAATCAATATTTAATTCAAACACGACGTTTCAGCTGTGTTGTAATACAGCGAAAAATGTATAGCCCTCCTAAGTAAGCTAAATTATTGACATCAATACTTTTATGCTGATCCAGCTGAAATTTTTTTTGATACAATTGATGAAGTAACAATCAGCTTTTGGCTACTGCTAAACATATTAATTTACTATTGAAGTACACAAAAAATTACGAAAAAATGAAATGTACGTTTTCCTACCTCGGGCACATTTGCAACCCTGGTACACCCTCGGTAGGAGAACCAGCGTTCGCCACTCATGTGCATCCGACCAGAGGGGTCCCAACGGTCCCTCGGGCGTTGCTTCGCAAGCACCCTCAGGCCCAGGAACCGCCCTGGAGAGATGAACATTTGTGACGAAAAATTTTCATGCATTTCAAGCACCTAAAATTTGTCCTTAGTTCTCAAAAATTCTTAAAATTAAAAACTTGTTTTTTAATTAAAATCTATATTCAAATTTCAGATTAAAAAATACTATTGTATTGTGTTTAATAAATTGCTTGTGTTAACTATGACAAACCTTTTTCAAGATAAAGAAAGCGGAAAACGTTACTAAGAAACCATAGAAAAATATTGAACGTTAGATGGAATTTTACAAAAATACCAGAATTTTTCAGGATCTACTTGAAAAAAAAACATCAATAATAATATCAGTTACCATCTGATGTTGTAAATACTTTCACCATTTTTATATTTTATGGAGTTTTTTAATTATAGCTGTGTATCAGCTGACTGCTTATATTTATGTCACATGATATACAGAAAAAACTACAGTATTAGTATTTTTGTGGCGCGAAATTTTTTTCCCGTATTTATAATTTTTATTTATTTTTGCCTTAAATGGTCATATAACGTTATAATTAAGATAAAAATTTCCGCTCGCTGATGAGATATGTTTTTAAATATATTTGTTCTGTGGATTGGAAAAAAAAAAATTTCCGTAGAATGCAAGCGAATCACGAAAGAGATGAAAAAATCCAAAAAGTAATTCTTCACGTTCTCTTTCTCAATACTGTATTTCACCAGAATCATTTTATAAATTTCATGTTTGACACATGCATTTTTTTTTTAACAGAGTACGTCTTAATTTAAATTTATTTGAAATTAATTTCAAAGTTAACAACAACAGTTTGTACTAGAATTTCGAACAGGGCTTTGCAAAAAAATTTAAGCGCATTCAACATCTAATTGTAAAAATAAATCAAGTGGCCACGAAAGTACAGTAGTTTAAACCGTACTCTCGTAGCTCGGCAGGCTTGGTAATACATCAGGCTCACGAGTCCAAGTCTCGGCCTTTAATCACTAAACTCGCGCCTCTGAGAGACTATTTTCATGTGCGTATTCCAACTGTGGTCCGATAGTTCGGAAGCCATATAAAATATCGGTCCCTATTACTGTGTAAGTGATTGATTCAAAAATAAATCTGAGGTTATTTTTCATTAGATCAATGACGATAGCATATGGGTGGATTCGTCTCAACTGCCCTAGCCTCCGCACCACAGCAAGTGGCCCGCTCGAGTGCTAAACACGACATTTTGACTGCGTTGCGGCTCCTAAACATGAATATAAAATAACAGCGATATGTATTCTGAAGCATCTTAACCTTAGCTTTCGAATATCGCATTAATTATTTTCACGATTTTTTCTTACATAACCCAGAAAAATGCAAATTACAACAGGAAACATGTTTTCATTTTGGTATTCGTAAGAAATGAAGAACACCTTTTTTGTACAATCTACATCGAAATAAAAAGACCTTATCTTTCGATCTGCGCGGTCAAAAAAAATTAAAAATTTAAAGATCATGCCGAAAACACGTTTTTCATTTTCATGTTTTTAGGTTATGCAGGGAAAAAAAACTTGAAATTAATTAATTCTATTCAAAAGCTGAATTTAAGACGACTCATAATACATATCGCTAATATTTTTTTATTTATGTTTTAAAGCCGAAACAGCACTGTCAAAATGTCGTGGTAGCGCGGGCGCTAGGGCAGTTGAGGCGAATCTCCTCATATACATGTATGTTACCACATCAATACAGATACCAATCCGGCATAGTACCATTCGAAAAATGGCTTGCAAAAAAAAATAAAAAATAAATCAAGCTCTGATAATTATTTGCAAATCTATGAATAGACTATACATATAACCAGGATTAGATATCAGACATTATCAGATTATTCTGTCGTAATACTTTTCATTTTCAATTTTCGAGGCGATATTTAAAAACGATGACCTAGCAAGATTTTACTCTGAAACCTGGTAGCCATATTTTGTAATGTACAGTTTCAAGAACAAGGACAAATTGACTCCGAAATAATGATATGCAATGATTTTAAGGTTATTTATTGTATACAATACAAGGCAGTTATTAATTGTTTTTTCAAATAATTTTATTATGAACTGTGTGTTTTTTCTTCTATCTATTTGTAATTTTAACATTAATTAATGCTATTTCGCGGACTACAAAAAATGGTAATAGAACTACATATCATCGTATGAAAAATACATTAGATCTATAAATGGGAGCGTCCAAGCCAAGCGGGCCACCCCACGCTCGTGACGCTATTTTCGCATAAAACTCGTTCTTTTCAACTCGCTTAAGATCCAAGAGAAGTAGATAACAAAATAATCAAAATACATAAATCGCAGGTTAGTGTAACGTGGTAAAATGGCCAGAGGCCGGCTTCCCCGTTCTCGCAGCGCCTTCCCTGTTGAGCCCATATAACACATGAATGCCGATGCTCGAAAGTTTT
>JAPYYV010006378.1:0-14360 GCA_030522625.1 Copidosoma aretas | reverse complement strand
AAGTACTAGCGAGTTGAACATAACTGTACACTATGGCTTAGAGTTGCCTATGCATCTATGACGTCATGGCTAATACATCGTTTTCGAGCAGTGACGTCATTCGTCCTTTACTTCAATCTTTAACGAGCTCTATCTCAATTAGTTCTTGTTTATGTGAAAAATGAAAAAAATACGTGTTCAATATTTTTTGATAATCTATCTGACGGACCAAACAGATGTTTTTATGAGAAATGCTAATTGAGATAATTCGTCTGTTTCAGGGAGTCTTTGGATAGAATGTGTCTTTCGGGTGACGTCGGACATCTATGGCTATTGTTAAAATGCGGAGGTGCAGGGGAGGAATATATAAGACTCAAATAAATTTTAAGTTCTTGCGGATTGTTAGGTTGGTAAGTGATAACCTAACAAAAATAGGAGGCATAGGGGTGTGGGGAATAGAGGGGGGCGCGGTGGGTCAGACTTACTATAGGAAATTATTAAAAATTCGCATATTTTTACCTAATTTTTACCCAACTTTTAATCTTGTAAAAAACGTGTGGGGGGCATGAAGAGTTGGCCATTACTTACAATCCACACGAATTAAGAATAAAATATAGGAAGATATATATATATATATATACATTATAGAATCAATATCTTGGTAGTACGAGCTACTTTTTTCCAAACCAAATTATTAATTTATATGCATAAAATTATAATTAATTTGTGTGTGTGAGTATTATAGAACGGGTTATAAGGTAATGGGGGGGAGCTAAGAAGGAGAGGAGGGGGAGCTATGAGGTGCTGGGGGGGAGCTAAGGGGGAGCAGGGGGGAGCTAACCTAAAATAAAATTGGGTTAACAGTCACGTAAAAATGAACGAATAACTACGTGATTTGAGTGGGAGCTGTTAGGAGCCAGGGGGAGCTAAGGGGAGGGGGGAGCGGGGGGGCTGGGCCCAACTTTTGTTCATACAACTATATAATATAGGAAGATATATGTATATATATATATATTTGAACCGCAGTGCGTAAAGGACTGAGGACATGCCGGCGTATAGAAATTACATATGGCTCTTACTCTAAATCAGCGTCAGTACACTTTGCACGTGGGCTCTACGTGCTACGCCCGCGCGTTTCATACTGTACAAGCTAGCAGACCACACTATATCTGTATCGTCACATCTGATGCAACATACACCTTAAATCTACAGTGTTGTGGCATGCATTTACGCGTATTATGTATGACGTATCCATTACTATTGCAATGTGAACAGTGCTTATGCTACAATTGCTTGGGCGGTTTTTTTGTGTAGCTATACTGATGGCTCGCGGGCCTGTCGGGTCTTATTTCTTTTCGCCCCCTTCTACCTACTTACTCTTATCGGTACTTTAAGCCCTGATAAACTCGTACCCAAGCCACATGACCATCTACGAATGCATACACAACGACAAGTAGTTTTTTTTACTATTCAATTTGGTATGCAACAAACAATTAGGTACAATTTATTACAATCATCCTGATGATTTACAGTAATTTTAACGTTGCAAATTCCCTTTGAGAGACGCACAGGTCTCTAAAAATTTTTACATATCTTATTTTCTGAAATCTTCGGCGCCCATTCTGTCATTTGTAAAGTTTCTTCTTTCCTTCCCGATGGCGCTCCCTACACCCATCTTGATTCTCTCTTGCGCGAGTAAATACAAATCAAACAGAAAAATACGAACATGGAGCGATTTATAAAATTATTACAGACAAATTAATAACACTTCGAGTCCAGATCTGGGACACACGACAGAGGAGAGAAACAAAGTAATTTTGTCCCACCCTTCTCTTCTCCACCTTGACGCTCGTCTGCCTGTCCTTTTTGGCGACGCTTTTTAACTCCACTTTCTTGGACCCTGCTCTTCAACGTTGCTTTCTTTTTCCCTCTGTGTTTCGTTTCTTCCCTGTGTAGGACACAGGGTCTTTGTCTTAAACTGACAAAGCTTATTTCTGTATCTGCCACCTAGTATTACGTCCTCCTCGTCACCGACTATCAGCAAGAATAACTCTCTGATTATTTGTGAGAAACAATATAATATTATTGATTCATATACCAATGAGAGTCTGTTATAATCTCACATATCGGTCTATAAGTTTTCGCAACTTGTAAAAGTCTGCCGTGAGAATATTTGTTTACTTTGTTGTTGCTACGAAAGTAATTTAAATTATATCGCCTGGATATTTGCCTCCTACTTGCTAAACTCTTCTATTGAACATAAATATCAAATTAAAGGAAATTAGTTCAAGGAATTTAGAAGTTTACTCAGATCGTTAAGACACCATTGCACAATAACTACATTTTAATATTAATAAATAATATAACGTAAACCAACAAAAAATCGTATTTACATGTATTGAGTGTCCCTGATATTCCGTGTACTAAACTACAAAGAAATATCAGAATTAGTCGCTAATATATTGCATCCACTATTTAATATTTTCAAAATCTGACAGTTTAGGAGTCTTAGCGAGTCACCGTACCTATTTCAATCATTTTTGGGCGCTTATCACGAAGTTACGTTGAACTCGATGGTACTCAAATAATATTCAATGAATCAGGCCCTAAAAATTTATAGACGTTCCTCCGACTATGGTGATACCTTTATTGTTTCTCGAACTAAAGAATCTGAGGAATGTTTGTAAATTTTTTGAGCCTGATTCGTTAAATATTCTCTGAGTGATGGCGACTTCAACGTATGTTCGTGATAAGCGCATAAAGGTTGTTGTAATAGGTACGGTGCCTTGCTGGAGTCTTCTTAATTTGTTATTAGCAGCTCAAAAAAATTTATTTTGGACATTAAAATTAAAAATCAACATCCGTATTTTTTTTAGTTATCTCATGTCCAAACTTGGCATTTTTTGAATCTGGCAGATGATTCGTAATCTACAGTCCCAAAGACCCCTTGCAACAAGATAATTTTGGAATTAAGATACCCTTTAAACAATTTCGACAGACATATTGTAGCTACCTTATATAATTCTCCAAATCTTTTACATAAATAAATAATTTGTAATTAGCAATCGCGATTATCCCCGTTGGTACACACAGAGCCCAAAGCACGTCACAGAGCCGGGACGCACGTACCTACATGAGATCGTGAGTAGTGTACCCGCGTGGCAGCCTGCTGTCCGTTCGCTCACCCGTGCTGGTACCTCTGCGGGCCGTGACGAGCTGTCCCGCCATGGAACGCTGCCAGGCACTGTGTCAGCTCGTGCCGTCTGCTCGCTCAGTTGTGCCTGTAATCTTCGTAAGCCGCGACGCTCTGTACTTCTATAACGAAGTGTTTGGCACTGTATTGACGCTTGCCGTCATCTCACTCGGTCTGTACGCCATGAGGCACTGAGTTGTCGTAACGCATTGCTCAGTACCAATTTACCAAATATATAACCTGCTCGTTATTTTTAATTTATATTTCATCAAGTGTTGTTAGTCCTTGCAAAAACTATCGTGTCTTACACTACTTCTTCGTTATCCTTGGCACAGGAACGTTGCTAGAATGTTCTTCGGCAGAACATGATATTTAATTAAAACTTACCATATGTTTAACATAGAAACTATTTATGTAACAAGTTGATAACTTTAATTCATATGCTCGCGCGCTAATAATTAATATACTATTTTGTAACCAATAGCGTGCGGCCTACGGCCCTGCGTGGCCACAAATCACCGCTCTATACGCGCTCGCGCCCACTCTTCGCTACACAATCTGTGTGCTGCCGTCGTGTGCCAGTCCGCCTTAATCGCTTGTTACCGCCGGTATCAAAGATGTAGTACCAAAGGGCTCTCGGCTTCTCCTTTACTTTTCACGTGTGCCGACGTACTTAATCTCTGTATTAAATTACTGGCGTAATACTATCAAATCTCAATAGCTTAATTCCCAATCAAGAGTTTTTTTAGTACATTCATTTGTTATGCTTTTTCTATTACATTATTTCCGTTTTATATCTAAAATTCAAGAAGTTCTTTTTTTCTTACCTTTTTTTCTGTTCAATATACAGTGTGATATTTTATCTATATAAAAAGTGTTGTGTTGTGTGCTTTCATTTCCTATCAGCCCGTGCATTTTAGCTTTACTGCCTCCCGTCTCTCCCACCTTGAATCCGGCTTCTCTTTTAATACAGTCCACTTAAGTTCAATTTCAAACAAAGTGGAAAGAAAGTTTATATACGTCAGCAGGAGAAATCAATCAGAAATAAATTATACAATGGGGAATCAAGCAACCTTTAACCAGATAAAATAGATGAAGATAGAACAAAAAACAGAGTCGGATTATTTGCCAATGAAAATGTTCTGAGAAAAAGAGGTAGTAATAACAGAAAAAGAAGGGAAAGAAGAGAAGGGATTATAAAAAAAAAAATGGTCTCTAGAAATGATTAACAAATACTAAGAGATGTGCGAGGGCCAGACATGGTAAAAGAATGATATAGATGAAGGATGGGAAGGAATAAAATCATTTTCAGAACGCTCTGTGCCTGAAGTGAAAAAAAATTTAAAAGCATGGAAGTTGCGAAAAATAAAATAGTATGGTAAAAAATAGAAATTAGAAAAAGAAGTATTAAGAAAAACAAAAAGATTATTTGATGAAAATGAAGTGAAAAGAAGTTATTTTATAAACAAAAAAATAGAGTACAAAAACTGATATGAGGCAAAAAAAAGATCTTAACGAACTTAAGAGGAAAATTTAAGAATCGTAACTTCAGAAAAATAAGTTTGGAAGTACATAAATGTATTCAAAAAAAAGTAAATAGATAGAAGATAAAAATAGAAGAATAGAGAAGGCATTTTAGAAAAAAATTTTGATGGCAATACTGAAAACGTGACAATATTAAAGAATCAAGAAAGGAAGAGACAAGATTATACAGAAGCACCGAGGATCAAGACGAATTGAGCAAGAAAGAATTTACGACAGATAACAAGGCTAAATCCAAGGAAAACATTGGGGAAGATAAGCCGGGAAAACGAAGTATAGAAAGCGGGTACAGCTTTGTGAAAATTATTGAAAAATGTATAGGAAAAAGGAAAAATTTCAGAGCAATGGAGAAGAAGGGTGATAGACCCGATTTGTAAAGAGGGTGATTAAGACAAGCGAGATAATTGTAGAGGAATAACATCAACCTGCACAACATAATAAATATACACAAATGAACTGAATAAATCGTGAAAGAAAGAAATCGAAGGTACATTAGCAGAAAGTTCATTTGAATTCAGAGAAAAAAGAGAAGTGATAGAAGCAATATACACATTGAAACATATAATAAGAGATGAATTAAGTAGGCCAAAAGGAACAATATTCGCTTGTTTCATAGACCTTAAGTAAGCATTCGATCGAGTAGAGAGATTCGTACTAATAAAAAGAGTACAAGAGATTAAGGTGAGTGATGGACTAAGAAATATTATCATGGATATATACAGTGAAAATCTACACATAGTTAAAGTGAGAAAAAAAAACAGAGAAATTCTGGCCGGAAAAAGAAGTAAGACATAGATGCCCATTGAGTCCGACGCTGTTCAATGTATACCTGGCGGACCAGATATAATAATTGAGAAAAAGTTTAATAGGGGGATGCAGAATAGGTAATAATGCGGTATGGAGTATATTTTATGTGAATGATTTTATTTTAATAGTAGAAGATCTAAACGAGATACTTCAAAAATTTATGAAGTATACTAAAAAAAAAAATCCCAAGTGATACACAAACATGAATCTTAGTAGTCGAAAAAAAATACTGTAAAGATAGGACATTAACAGAGTTGGTTCTGGCTGGGATTTATTCCCAAGCCTTGCGGCCAGTAATGTACCACAGCACGAACCAGAAATAGGCTCTGTGAGTGCCTTGGGTAAGTGTGAGATGAGTTGGGGTAATGTTGGATTTAGGAGTTGAAAGAAGGGTGAAGATTGGATATGGGATTGTGTGCAAACATAGGCAAAGTTAAAGAGAGGTTATAGTTTGGGTCAGGATGAACACCCTTCACACCAAGGTGCTGGAGGGTGCCCGTAAAGATCAACTCAAGTTAGTGTACGGGTAGGTTGATGCTATAAAGAAAAAAAATAGTAAATTCGACTTTATGTATCTAACTGAAAGTGGGTTTTTAAATTTTGCGCAAGAAATTAAATAAATAAAAAAGTATACAGCATTCAAATTATTTTTACGCTTTCATCTTCCACCTCTAAAGCACTGTTAACCCTTAGATAAATAGTTAAACAATGAATAACTATGCATAACAATTTTTTAAATTGCGTTTTTAGGTCATTGAGTCACTTTGTCGAGTCCTTTTTCCCAACACGTCTGTCAATCATAGGTGGCGGAAATATGTGTTAACTGTGGTATTAAATATATTATAGCATTGCATTGCCATCAGAACCAATAGTGTGTGCTGAATTCCTGCCTTATCGGATTTTGAGAAGTGATGAAAATCGATTGCAAGATAGTCCTGGACAGACAGACCGAATCTAAATTACATGGAAGCTTATAAAATTATAAACAAGAGTGAAACAATGGTGCGTAGTTGTTTCCTCAGAGAGGCTACCGGATGACGTGTGGTAGTTATAGTCCTGAAGTGCTCTAAAACTCCCTGCATTGTGTGGTCCATTCGGTAGATTTTACAAAGTATATGACTAGTATTTTTCCTTTCATCTCATAAATAAGAACTGATGGATACATAGAATTTTAAAGTTGCTTGCGTAACTAAATGTTCTTATAGAGTACATAAATTTTGTATAGTGTTTCTCACAAAGTGACTTCACTTAGCCTCGGTTTCGAACTATGATAACTTCTAGCTTTCTTAAATTTTTTTATGTCAAATAAATTATGTCCAAAACTTTTAAATAATTCCCTCAGAAAACTTGATGAATCAATATGTGCCTCCTTTACATCAAGTTTTATCTATCAGAACGCTAAAAAAAAATGCTAGTCTACATTAAAAAGAATTATTGAAGTCTCTCACTAAGTAAATACGTTCTAGGAATGTGTTCTTCCGTTTGTTTTTTCGTCCAAAATATTGCTAAATTCACGGACATCCTTTAGTCTTTCTAGTATCTTACAGTTCTGGTCGAAAGTCGCTTAGTAATGTGGTTTTCCCAAAAAAATCATAACCTAAATATCAAAACTTTAATTAACAAAAGTGTCTTACGTGTTTTTGAAAATCTAGAATTTTTTACTACTACATTATGCAATCACCTTTTCAAAACATGTTTACAAAATTTTATGGTACTTGAGTTTTAAGAGAACGTAACTTAAGCTAGCGTTTCCTAAAGTAGGAAAATCTTTTTTCTTATTGTTCTGCTTCCTAACAATTATGATACCTTAAGAAGCACTGAATGGCGCATTTGATGCACTATAAATGATGTACACGATAATTATAATCTTTTACCTGTATGTCAAAAAAGTTATGTGATATTCTATCAACAACGTTAAATGTTTTTATTCTTCCATAATTTAGATGCTGGATACAGAGAATAATTGCACTAATGGTACACATTTAAAATCCTTGTTAAAAATGGATTACAGTATTATTAATCATGATTCTGATACACTATTGTCATTTGATTTGGAACTTAATCTTTCCGAGTTTGATATGTTTGGTATTGAAGAAATTGACAATCAGGAAGAAACTCAAAGTAATGACAGAATTAATCCTTGGGCAGAACTTCACAATAACAGGTAATCTAATATTTTTCAAAGTGATATTAAAATTCTAGATTTTTCATATAATTTGGATGAACGTGTAGCAGATCATAATTTTTTTTTTAATTTAGATCTATTAGACACTACTCATTTGTTCCGTTATTTGGTGACGTAAATTATGTTTTTCTGAATTTACAAATTTACTACGCTAACATGTTCCCAACACCTGTATGGTTTGTTCTGTGTGTCATCACATATTCTAATCTAATTGGTTTCTGTAATAAATATTCTAGTAAAACAGAAGACATACATAGATACATAGAATAAATATACATAAACTATGTACAGAACATGAATAATGCATTGATAGTATATCCATACCATAAAAAACAGTGAATTGGTGGACTTATAGATATAAAGCAGTGTACAAATTTTTTTGTGCATTTTACTATTAAAAATAACAACCGTACGGAAAAGTAACATTTTACAAATTTGGTTATTAATAAGTAACAAAACATTGTTTTGGACGTGAAAACTTCAAAAACACATAAAAGTGGCTTTTTTGCACATTTACGTTAGGATAATTCACATTTCTGAAGTAACAGATAAATTTTAAAGGTATATTCAGTTTCAGAGCATAAAGACAATCAATTCTTGCGGATTTATGTTATTAATGCATGCGAAGATTTGCGTCTTTTTAGTGGAAATTAGCGATACAACATTAACTGATCTGTCTTCAGCAGACTCAGTATCATAGTCAAAATAGTCCAGCAAAATAACTAAAAAGACTAAAAGTAACTATGTACATGTCGTCTATATGCACTGGTACTACTTCTCATACTAATACTACTGCTACTATCGCAGCTACTGCTGCTGGTACTGCTACATACACTGCTACCGCTACTAGTACTGCTACTGGTACTGCTACTGCTGCTACTAATCTTTTAAAAAGAGTAAATTTGGAGAAATACACTTAAAAGAGGAAAAAAATAAGATTTATTCTCTTAAAAAGGTAAAGTCGCGGAAAATACATTCTTTAAAAGTGTAATAATCAATTTCTTTTTTTTTTTAATTTGAAAATGAGTTTTAATTTTTTGAAATGATGGAGCATTTAATTGTTTAAATTAATACCATTGTTATGTAAGATAGCATGTTCTTGGGCGTTTATATGTTACTACTAAAGAAGAATATTTTTCAACATTAAGATTGTCTTTTGTAAACAATCGGCCACTGTGCCTATAAAGTTGATTATTTTTTATAAAACAAATAATTTATATGATTATGCAAGGATTATAGTGGCCCATTATGTTAAGGTAGTTGTTTCCAAATGTATGGGTATACATAAGAAAAGTTATATCCTGTAATAAAATGGCATTCAATCATTTTCATATTAATGTGTGATACTGGTAGATATATCTATATACAAGGTGAATCATAGATTTTTTTCAGATTTTTTCCTGATTTATTGATGGAGCTATAACGTAAATAAAAAAAACATCTGTTTTTGTATCTAAAAATTTTCAGTAATAATCCGATTTTTATAATCAAAGGCTAGTTTTCTTCTTCAGTGAAAGACCTATAAATTCACCATCTCTGATTTTCTAAAAAAAAGTAATATGTATTGTTACAAATGTATTTGTTTATAATATTTTTCTGGATTTTCATAAACCAATAAGTTTTTAACAAAAAAATACGACTTTTTTTAGCGAATCAGAGATGATCAATTTGTAGGTATTTTGCTGAAGAAGAAAACTAGCCTTTTTTAATGAAAATCGGCTTATAATTGAAAAATTTTAGTTACAAAAACTGATGTATTTTTTATTCACGCGATAGCTCCATCAATAAATTACGAAAAAATCTGAAAAAAATCTTCGAAATACCTTGTAATCTACCAGTATCGCACATCAATACGAAAATAATTGAATGCTATTTTATTAAAGAATATAACTTTTCTTATGTATACCTATATGTTGGGAAACAACTATC
Source organism: Copidosoma aretas (assembly GCA_030522625.1). NCBI lineage: Eukaryota > Metazoa > Arthropoda > Insecta > Hymenoptera > Encyrtidae > Copidosoma > Copidosoma aretas. The sequence goes on along the minus strand of JAPYYV010006378.1, from coordinate 4,725 downwards.
TTAACTTATGGCTGGGTTCATTGATGAGAATCTTGATCATCGATGTAATGCACACAGTTGCCAGAACACAAAATCTAATAAGTGGCAAGTTATTGTTATCATTTTTGATTCTGCAGGCAAAGCCACTAGTCCAAACTTAAAGAGCTTTTTTCAAGCCTGTTATCTGCCATGGTAAGCTCTTAATGAATAACGGATGAGCTGACATCAGTTGAACAACTAGCTTAACTTAATATTTTTAGGGCATCGGTACTAACCTAGAAATATTTTATTCATATGCTTGCAAGGGGTTGCAGTTTAAAGTTTGTTAAGACATGATTGAGACATTACTAAGCAGCACATAGAGCCACTCAAGTTCATACCTCAATATACAAATCCAATTGATGTTGATTGAAACTTATTTTATGGTCCGGCTACAGTCTCTTACAATTTTTCAGATAAAAATGTTTGGAGTTATATCTATTACTGATGATACAGAAACACCAACGTAAGCCAATTCGCTAATACTTCAAGCAGTTTAACACTAACTTTAATACATACGCATTAAACTCATATATGTCAATGTAAACCTTATTGTCGTTAGATTGATTGCAGTGCACTCTTAAGTCTTGAAAATTCCGCTCATGTTTGTATGCTTATACATCTGTATATACAAGTGAAGAAGAATAGAGCCAGTAAGTTGTAAACAATAAGATTTAAAATGCTCCTTTTAAGATCTACTATATTTTTTCTTCTTGATTATGCAGTAAAACGCAGTGCATCACAGGCAGACTACACAAGTTAGCCCTAGGTGAGATATTTCTTACATTCACATAGTTTTTTAGGTAGTTATGTGTACATCATTGATTATCTTGGCAATGGGTTTTAATACTATGCATGGACAACTCAGTAAAGTCTATGTGATAAGAGAAATTAAAATGCTCCTTGAAAGATTTAGCTTTAATAAAACTTTTAAGTCTTGATATAGTTAGGTTTTTTGGGATAGCAATAAGCTTTACACAGATGGCGGAAAAGCTGACTGAACTATAAGTTTCAAACCATTAGCTAATTAGCACGACTCAATGTTTCTGTATCGTCAGTAATAGATACAGCTCGATACATTTTCATCTAGATACTTGCAAGAGACTGTAGCCCGAAAGAAGTTTCAATCAACGGCACCTGAAGCTGTATATTTTGGTATAAACTTGAGTTGCTTTTTGTGCTGCTTAGTGATGTCTTTATCATGGGCTTAACATACTTTAAACTGCAACTCTGTAAAGCATGAAATTACAAATTTTCTTAAGTAGTTTATTATGTAAATAAAAACACCTAACACTTGCTCATGAGTCGAACTTAATAATCAATTAAAACGATGGAGTATCTGAGCATGACTATTTATCAAAGTTGTAATTAAATGTGGATCATGGTCCAATATTTCGGTGCTTCTCCTGCACCCCCATTAGGAATAATTACTAAATAAAGAACAAGAAAATATCATGCATATAGATCTCTTAACGAATTTTACCTCAGTCAAAAGAATTATTTACCATAAGATTGAAAGTACGCACAAAAGGGCATACGGGCCATCAACCACTAAACCATTACACTCTGTGTATTTCATTACAAAAGATCACAATTAACGACATATTGCACAAAACAACCAACATTAAGAATTAAACAGCAATGACTATAGAATATACACCGTGACTATAGAATTATAGCTCGGATGGACTTTGTTGGGAACATTGTGTTGATGTCAGTCCTTGCTGTTTAAGGAGGCTCTTTATCTAAATGAAAGTTGAGCCACAGCATTGAAACTTAAAGATATTATTAAGTAAATGAATGTGAACCTGCCCTCAAAATTTCAATATCGGTCATCGGGCACAATTTCGAAAAAAAACTTATCAAACTTTGAATTTGTAACACAGGCCTTATAGAAGATTATGAAATTTTTACCGTTGGGCTTGATCATCCTTAAGGCATGATTGGCCAGGTTATATAAAACTAATGACTAACATTTCTGATAATGCTCGTATCAATGGTATTTAAAAAACGTCGGCTGCTATTGACTCGTCACTCCACGTGGCACGACATATTTCACAAGCTTACTTCTAAAATTTTTCTGCTCAATATTAAGATCTAAAAATTTGTATACGTGCTCTCAAAACATTAAAAAATAAATATGTATTGAAAATATTTAGATTTTTCATAATTCACAATAGACTTCCAGTGATTTAAGGAGGCTAACACCTAATTTTCAGATACCGAGGGTTGAAAAAAAATTTAACAAATTAACTTATTCTCTTTCATTTTATATGTTATTTTGAGATTTTTAGGCTTAGTCTCTTATTCAAACAAATTTATTAGGAGTCACGGACAGAAAATAAGCCCAAAAATCTAAAAATAATGTGTAAAACAGAAGAGTTAAGTTAATTTGTCAAATTTTTTTATAATCTTCGGTATCTGAAAAATTTGACAACTAAATTTTATGATGAAAATCGCACGATTTTTAACATTAGCTATATTATTGTCAGTTTAAGTGAAATTTATTATAACTTCTAATAAATGTTTATAATAACGTATTCACAATATGAGCTATATATTAGTTATGAGCCTCCTTAAGCCATCACTTTTGATTCATAATTTTTTCTAAATAAACAATAACATTTTGCAATATTTTACAAATTTTGTGAGAAACTAGAGCATTTGTGGAGTATACCTAAATTGTTTTGAATTGATTTATCGACTATCCGTTCAATACAAGAGAGTTTAAGATTGTGGTCAGTCTTGACTCACGTATATCGGTAAAGAGCCTCCTTAATTCTTAATGTTGGTTGTTTTGTGCAATCTGTCGTTGATTGTGATTTTTTGTAATCAAATACACAGCGTATAATGGTTGAGTGGTCGACGGCCCGTATGGCCTTTTGTGCGTAATTTCAATCGTATGGTAAATAATCCTTTTGATTGAGATAAAATTGGTTAAGAGATCTATATGGGACGTTTTTTTACAAACCGTACAGATTTAGACAAAAATCGACCGACACATCTTCGATTTGGCAAAATCTTTTTTGACAGGTTCTCCATTAAAAAAAAAGACACGAGTATTTTTTTGCTTTTATCGTATTTTTCACGCAAAAAAGTACTTAAATTTCGCAATTTCGGTGATTTTGGGCTTGAGAAGTAAGTTTTAAAAATACATAACTCTGGTTCTATTTAGGCTACTTATTTTTTTTTTTTTTTTTTTTTTTTTCAAAGGTAAGAGAATAAGCTTCGAGAAAAAATACTTTTAAGAAAAATTATTAACAATTCAATATCGTTATTATCAATTAGAATGTTTAAATTTCTTTTTAACAATTGTAACCACCTCGTAGCAAGTTTTTAGTAACACCATGGTATTTTACGCTAATTTCCTTTCAAAAGCACTCTTTTATTCGATAGGGTAATTATTACGTCGGCTCAGCGAATAAAGAGTCAAGTCAGGACGATGAGCAAGAAAGAGCCAAGTCAGATTTCAGGGCAAGAAAGAGCCGAGTCAAAATTATAAGAAAGAAGGGGCCAAGTCAGATGTACTTATTTTTATTCCGATTTTCTGTTGGCTACACCAGCTGCATTTGGCTTCTTCTACAAAACTAAGTATAAACGCACTTAGACAGCAAAATAACCCTGCGTATCAGAGGTAAATTTATTAATTAACTATATAGCAATAAATAAATAATCAATAAATTATTAAAGAATAAATAAATAACCTAAATCCCAATGACCTAGTACTCCAAGCAAATTTAACTAAATGTAATTTATTTATTATTGAATAATTTATTAAGAATTAATCTATTGATAAAGAGTTAATTAATGAATTCACCTCTGATATATAGGGTTATTTGGTTAAAGTTGCTTAAAGTACTAGGTCATTGAGATTTTGGTTATTTATTCATTCTTTAATAATTTATTAACAATTTTTGTATTGCTATATAGTAAATTAATACATTAAACTCTGATATATAGGATTATTTGGTTAAAGTTTCTTGGAGTACTGGGTCATTGGGAATTTGATTATTTTGTTATTCTTTAATAATGTATTGATAATTTATTTATTGCTAAATAGTTCATTGTTAAATTTACCTCTTATACGTAGGGTTATTTGGTTGTCTAAGTGCGTTTATACTCTCTATTGTAGAAGGAGCCAAATGTAGCTAGTGCAGCCAACAGAAAATCGGAAGAAACAAAAGTACATCTGACTTGGCCCCTTATTGCTAATAAGTTTGACTACACTTTTTCTTGCCCTGAAATCTGACTTGGCTCTTTCTTGCTCTCAAATCTGACTTGGCTCTTTCTTGCTCTCAATTTTGACTTGGCTCTTTCTTGCTCATCGTACTGACTTAACTCTTGATTGAGCTGAGCCGACGATTATTACTATCGGAAAAAACTAATTAACATCGTCGCATCGGCGCGCGGGTCCAACTGTGTGCCCTTCTTTCTCATCTTTCATCGGTTTTCTTTGAAATATACATTATTATTTTATTTTTTAAATAAATACTTTTTTTTTCGTCGATAAGGCTTTATAACAAATTTAAAAGAAAATATTTCATTTTAGTATATAAATAGAAAACACTGTTTGAAAAAAATTTTCATCATTAATGTCTAAATATTATATTAAAATTACCTCGTTCATAATTACGACATCGAATAGTAGTAGTAGTAGTAGTTTTTTTTTTTTTTTTTTTTTTTTTTTTTTTTTTTTTTTTTTTTTTT
>JAPYYV010006377.1:0-17934 GCA_030522625.1 Copidosoma aretas | reverse complement strand
AGAATACGTGTTTACTCGACGAATGACTAGATAACACTGAATACGAAACATCGTGAGCTTAGTCAGCAGATACGAGTGAGTCAGCAGAGTCAGTCACCTGTCTGAGGTGCGCACTCTATACTGCGCAATGAGCTGCGCAGCTCACGTCATGTCTTGCCGACAGTGTGATTTAGTCATCCATCGAGTGCAGACGTATTTACTAACCAGTTCGCGATCAACAACGGAGTAGGAAATAAGGAGATTATGTTTCGTGAGTAAACTCATCTTACATTTGAAACTTGAATAGAGTAGTTTTTAATAACGTATGAGAATATGATGTAATAAGATAATCGTTTACACAATTATAATGCCCTTATAGTCAGTTATTTTATCATTTTATATACACATAAATACACACTTAAAAATTTTGCGTAGTTTGCTATTTTGAACTTATTATTTGTAAAATTACAAAATATTTGTACTTTCGTGTACACGAAATAGTTGTACTTGATACACAAAGTTTGTGTATAAGATATAAGTGCAATGGCTAAATAACACAAGATTAGTGTACTCTTAACACGAAATGTATGTAAAATATAATTTACGCAAAACATTTGTTGTCTGTTGAATTTCGAACACAATTCTTCTGTTTATAATTGAACATATTTTGAACAGTTTGTTCGATATCGCCATTTTTCCCGACGCCATTGTTCCCCCGCGACCATACATACCTCCAAGAGTGGTAACTGCGTTATTGTTGTCGAGCAATTCGAGAAACTTATATTTGCAAACATAATATATGGCTCGCGAACTGTAATAAATCGCGGTCGGGCTGCGCGCACCGTGACAAATAGAGGCGCAGCGCGGCGACGGACTCTGACAAATTTTCAATTAGCAAAAGTTGAAACAAATTGATGCACCCAAAGTTCGCCGAGATATGCGTGCGCGATAACAAGGAGAGGTCTCTCTCTCTCTCTTCTCGCAACTGTGTGCAGAGTATAGTCAAGGGAAAGACGCTGACGGCTGGAAGTTACAGCCGCGAGAACGGAGGAGCGTCGGAGCTGAGATGTTCGAGGGGGGGGGTGATAACTATATTAAAACTGCATCGATGGGGGGGCCGAACGAGTCGACGCGGTGCGTGCATCCGTACAGCGAGAGGGTGACAGAGGCAGGCGGATTTAATACCGCGGGCCCAAACTACACGGCGATTAATCGACTCGGCTCCATATATTATATACCCCTGCATACGCACGCACCAGTTGTTATAGAGCGAAGAAGGGACTGCAGGCATAGGCGCGCGAGAAAGAGCCGCTGCAGCCGCGTCCCCGCGAATTTCCGCCGTTAACTTTGAGGCTGTTACTGCAGTGCAGCAGCCCGTATGGTAGTTTACAGAGTTTCCTCCTTCGCCGCGCCTCAACTTGCGGCGAGCCGTGTATATATATGTATATACATATACATGGTATACGCGTGGATTCGAGGGAGGAACTTCACCGGGCCGTCCGATGCTGCTGGATTCCTCTTCCTTTACCTTACTATTACGTATAACCTTTGGACCGTCTCGGCCGCGCGCGAGCGTCCGTACACGCATACAGTCAGACGGGCCGTAAACGACCGTTCGACCATGCAAAGTTGCGCTGCTCGCGGCTGCTGTCGCCGATGTATATTCGGATCGTACATGTAAATAACGGCCGCGCGTATCAATCTTGATTTGTCTCGTTGGCGCGGAGTTTCCGCGGCGGGGCGCCTCCTCCCTTTTCTCTCTCGAGAAACTCAGAACGGCGCCCCTGATTATCGGGGTGCACGAGCGAATTAATGGAATCTTCAGTTCGAATCGCGATTTAATACAATACAGACTGCACGTACATGATTAATTATTCGGAGCGAGGCTCTCGGCGTTGGAATTAATATAATTGTGAAGAGCAAAGTGAGCTTCCTCCTTTTCTGCCCGCTCGACTCTTCTCGTGCGGCCGAATCGGTCGGCCGAAGTTTTATGCATATAGCATATAGCCACGCTCCGTTCCGCGGAGAAAATCGTGGAAGAACAGCTGCCGCCGCTCGGATTTCCATTAAAAAGGACGTAGCACAAAAGCTCGCGCTAGCTCGGCTTAATAACGGAGGAAAAGTATTTTAATTAGAGATTCATCGAGAATACGATGTATACAGATATCGTAGAGCCACGTGGAATGAGTAATAATGTATTATGCGTGATAATTCATTAGAGGCTATATTATACGTGCAGATCGAGCGCGTTGTTTTTTCGGATCGTGTATAGTGAGAAATGAGTTTCATCGAATATTAATTACGAATGAATTTTAATTAGAAATTCGTAGATAATGGTATAGAGTTGTGTAAAGCGGTGCACACACGGGTGGAAATACCTGTAGGTTTCACCGAGTACGTAGAGCTATGCACATATTATACACACGAAACGGTATGGAAAGAAAGTTACCTATACGCTTGACAGAACGCTTGATAGAGTTCAAAATATCAGTAGAGGTGGTGCAACGTGTAACGTCAACTATTTATGAGCTATTTCGTAAAATATAATCACGTACGGTACAACTCGCAGTACACGCCTGAGCGTCTAGACTCGAATTTTCGTTTTAAATAATAAAGTTTACATTGGAATTCGCAATTTAATATGTGTATTGATGCGCATGTACCTCAATTAGAGTTTCGTGTGTGCCGTGTCATTTCATCGAGTTGATGAGAGTTTGGCAGTGAATTTCCCCTAAACTGCATGTATATACATAATAATTTTCATTACAACATCGAGTGCGCGTGGCGGTTATAATGTTATGCACGAGCTCGAGCAAAGCCGAACCCGCGGATCGAGCGACACTTTATACACGGCGAAGAGGGATGAGAGTTCTACATCATAATATTGCGCAGATTTCAATAAAAACTGCAGGGCATTATGTTGACGATGATGAGCCGCGAAGCGTCGAAAACGACGAATGAATTCACTCCGTCGTACTATATGTAATATAGTCCTCGGGACGATGCATCAGCAGCTGTTGCCGCCGCGCCGTTCGAGTGGAATAATATCACTATAAGCTGCATGATACTTACATGCATATACCGATGCATAATATGATTATAATCATCCCTTCCGACCCGTATTAATGTATGCATAACCCTCCCTCCAGTCCCCGGTTTCGGCTGCATAAACTCTACTTTTTAATAACACTTTACAGCCAATATAACCCCGAGTAATGCTCCTTTTCCCCCTGTACGCCATCGGGAGCTTGTGGAATATTCTCAGCGGGCCGCCAGAGTAATTAGAGAAGATGGGGGCTGAAAGAAAGAAAAAAAAAAAGCGAGGTCGTAAGTCGCCCGGCGCGCACGTCTCCCTCTCTCCCCCGGACGAGCTGCAGATATATTTATTTTTGTACCGATGAATTCGCCGGATCGGAATATAGGCTGCCGGCCGGATGGATGAGCGCGAGCCGATATTCCAAAGAGAGAGGTATTGGCGGAACGGCGAGGGAGGAAGGAGGGATGGCTCTATCCCCGCGTTTGCCGAGGCAGCCGGAGTATAAATAAGAGTTAGCAGTTGAGAAATGGCAAGGAAATGAGGATCCCGTTACCGNNGGGGGGGGGGGGGGGGGGGGGGGGGGGGCGAGTCGGGTAAATGTTGGCGATAAGTCAATCGGGTCGATTGCGCCGGAAGAGGAATCGAAGCGGGGAATCATGCACATCTATACGCATACTCGTCCTTGGTGTACAGCGGTGCAAGTTGGCGGCGGCTAAGAAGTATATAGCGGAGCCCCATAGCCCCGGGGGAGGACGGGCAGGGCTGGCTGTCGCGGGGTGACGGGGACGGTACTGGTATCCTCCTTTTTTTTTTTTCGCGCGCGAGCAGCCGATGATTTTTAATCGGACCGACCGGCGGGGCGCGATGATCGGGGTCGGATTATAATGTACCCCATAGACTGTATATATCGTAACAGGCACGTATATATATATATATACAAGCCGCGGGGGGAGCGTGACGATACCGCGCGAAATTCGAGCCTCGCGCCCGAGTTTTTCCGTTCGGGCGTTTTGACGCGTTGGGGGGGGAAATCCAATCGGGCGAAACGCCCCGGTCCGGTATCGGCTCGAGTGGCCGGGGCTCTTTTCTTTCCTCCTCCGTCGTGTATTATCTTACCGAGATTATTATTATTATTATTATCATTGCCATTATTTTTCGATCCATCTGAAGTTTCCTCTCGCAAGGGGTCGAGTTACCTCGGGGGGGACGCTCTATGTGTAGAAAAGGTGCAGCACAATAAATTCGGGCACAATAAGATAATGGAAAGGAAAGCCGTTGATTGGTATTATAGCATTGGTGTTGGAGGAGGCCGTGAAAGAGGACCGTAAGCCGAGCTGCAGCGCACGTATATACGCTTATAGCTCATGCGTGCCCCGTAGTTCCACCCCCATCGATATACATGTATGTTGTACATACATACGTACGTGGTACGCTGCATCCGGAAGATGCCGTGAATCAGGAGGGCTCAGCAAAGCTCTTCCGTCCGAGCACTGCTGCCGGCAACTCGGAGCTTTCCCTTCCAATATTTATCTGCGGTATATTTGCGATTGGCGAGGGTCGAGGGCGAAAGGTAGCCCGGATTTGGAAAAATTACCATTGCAATTATTTTTCGAGGCACCACCACTGTAGCCACGAATTTTGAATACCTCCCTTCTCTCGCGTCTACGGGCAAATCAGGATCGAGTGGCTGTTTCACGGCGCACTAATATGCTCTTGCTTAGCTGCTGAGACCGATGCTCCGTACAACAGCTGGTTATATATACACGCCGAGATGAGAACTATGAGAAGTCGGAGGTTGTGCATGTATATACGTATGGAGGACAGACGGGGTGGACAGAAGATGGGCAGGGACGTATTTCACGTCGGCCACTGCTCCAGATTCGAGTAGATTCGGGGAAGCCTGTATGTAGCCAAGGGCCGGATTTGCCGCTACGCTGAAGCTACCATAAACCATATTATACCCTATCCCTGACACCGCGTGTGTGCTTCGCTTGCTAGTCCTGCGGGTTTGTGTCGTTCGTGTATATATATATATCGTCGGGTGGATGTCCTGTACATTTATACACGGAGATACATCTATACGTGTGGATACCGCCGATAGGGGGGGTGGGGGGCAGGAATTCGCTTGCCGACGTGTATAATTGAATTTCAATTACCGAGATGCGTACTTAACGAGACGGCCCGTGCTTATATTACTATCCTCTTGCTCCCCCTCTACTCCTCGGGTTGCATAATCGCGTGAACGATCGTTGAACGCTACAAGCGTCAGGTTTATGATGATGTATACTTACATTATGGTTCCGAGCCGTTTGTATTTTCGCGCGCCTCCTCTTCTGTGTTGCTGGGACATACACAGACCTTATATACATATATATATATTTTAGTGCAATATTATCACCATCAGTAGGGCATAAATTTAGATTTTAACTGTTTCGAATCGGGTTTTAACGATCATCGATATATACTTATACAAATATCGTATTATTATACCTTGCCTTGGAATTTAATATTGCATGATTTAATCGATGTTTTTCTAAACCAAGGCGCCATTCGTTCAAAATCACGCGTTGTTGTGGTTTTGTACATGGCCCCGTGTAATTACCGATTTGATTCGTACTATAGTCGATTGTTTGAAACTCGTATGGTGCCGGGCTTTTTTAATAAAGGGAAAAAAAGAAATAACGAGGAATCACGAGCCTGAAAACAGAATATTCTTTTTTTTGTCTTTCTACAAGCTCGTTAACTTTCGGCAAATTAACGAGCCGGTACGTGCAGGTAGATATGTGCTGTGAACGACAAAACGCCAATGCCATCGACACGAGAAGCAGGCTTCTGATGCACAAAGTGTCGTATGATATAATATATTATGTATACGACGTGCCTATAAAACACGACGAAAATAATAATCGGCAATAATCAGTCGATGGCGGCGTTATATGATTAATCGATCCTCGCGCGAAATATGTATACCATGTGCAAATAACACGGCGAACCCGGCGGACGATGATGGAGAACGCATTCGGGGTATGCGACAGTGTATGCCATGGCACACATCTCGACACAAGTTGTACACCGTTACCAATATCGGTAATTAAATTTAATTGATTTTGGCTCTGCTTACTTTACACGTGTATAGTATATATTATTATATCTGTACCCTATAGCTGTGCGTGCAGCTGATGCAGGGATGGTGTTTCTCCGTTGTCCGAATGACTGAAAGCCAGCGCGATGAGATGAGAAAGAAAAAAAATATACAGGTCACATCGGTAGTCACATCGGTTAATCACATTTGATCTCTCATATATATATATGCATGTACATAGCTGCAGGGGTAGAAAAACCGAAGCTGAGAGTAATCAGCAGCTGCAGGTACAGCAGCGTGTTTATTTATAGCATGCCCATACCCTTCATTAGGAAGCACTTGTATGTAAATAACGCGTGTCTTTGACCCCGGTTCTCTCTGGCCTATATTTATCAATTCAATACAAGCTTTACCTCCCTATACATTCTATGTATACGTTAAAGTTGCTCTGTTTGACCAAGCTTGCCGGCTGCCTCGGCCTGCACTGCATAAACTTGCCCGTTGTATTTATAAAGGTGGAGGGTAAACATCTATGTTTGCGTATGCAGCAAGTATTACTTATACCCAAGGCACTGCTGCCGCAGGGGCGCATTATACTTAGGTATTGATAATATTTGCCGGAACCGCCACCGGATCGGCGAGCTCGATTGAGCCCGGGCAAATCGGGGTCGACGAATGAGCCGCGGAGTTTGTTTTAGCGCACGCATCAACCGCCCTCCTGTTCGAATTACCGATAAGTTTCGCGAGTCTCGATGAGTACGGCTATTTTTTATAAAATTCGATCGATTCGTTTGGGTAAAACAAAAAGCATCCACGAGAAATTAATTGCATACATTATTTTAGATTTGCCGTTTGAAAAAAAATAAACCAAGATCGAAACGCGCGTTCGTCGATTGCCAACAATCGGTATATGCACGTAACGATCCCATTTGACTTCCAACGGGTGGAAGGATTGATTTTTATTTCTCCAATCGTCCTTACGTAAAGCCCTGGCTCGGTAAAGCCGGCGGAGAAGTGAATAATAACGAGGAGGAACGGGGCGAATGGAATGGAAATAAAACGCCCAAGCTGCTCTGGTGACGAATATAATGAGCTGTGAGATTGCAGCGACGAGGAGCGAATGTATAACGGACTCTTTGGAGAGCTCGATCCCTGTATAGGTAGGTCTTCAGCACTATGTATACGTATATATCATATATGTATATAGTTTGTTCACTTTGTATCGTTTCTTCCCTCCTTCGAACTTTAAAGCCGATTTAATGGATTTTCGTGGACATCGAGTCTCATTTCGCGGAGAAATTTTATATACATATACTTACGCAAGGACCTCACTCACTCCCCCCCCCCCCCACCCCCCTATATGTCGTTTTCATCTGCTACTTTTTCGATTTCTTACTTCTTAATTGAATATTTTATTCGTCCAAGCTGCATTACGAGTTCGTGCTAAAAATTTACCGTTACACTTCAATTTATTAAGAGTTGATCAAGACAAAGCTTGCTGGGATAATTCGGAATTGCGACAGAGATTTTTAAATATTATTTAAGTACTCACAATGGATAAACGTTGGTGGTGACTAGATTTTAGTGATCATAAGATCTTCGATTGAAAAATTTGTTTGTGTTGTAGTAGAAGAAAAACTTGTACAGAAGATTGATTGCGAATACTTTGATATGAATGATGTGTACGAGTATTAATCTGCAGATGCGTCTTTTAAGCGATACATGAATACAATACTGTGCTTGCTCTCAACAAAATGTGTTAATTGTTCTTGATTCCATTGTTTTTGACGCATGTGAAAAATTCCAAATAACTGTTTGTCCCAAAATAATTTTTTTTTTCTAAATTTTAAAAAATAATTATTTTTGAAATACGTTTTACGACATTTATTAAAATTAGTTTTAATATGTTCGAAAATTTAGATGCAAACTACTGTCCAGCAAATAGTAGTAGTGCAGACATTGTATAAAAATCGGATTTACGATGAAGGCAATTTGCGGTTCCAATTAATCCTATGTTCATTGAAATTTTTTTTCATGATTGTTGATTATATTTTATTGATTAATCATGATAGAGAGCTTTCGCATCGGAAATCGGAAAGCTTGAATTTAATTTTATGGTAGTTCGATACATATATATTACCGATTTTCCGTAAACAAGGAATTTTCTTTACTTTCGGAGGGTCAATGATCATATTTATACATTAAAAGACGCATGCAGTGGAGTCAGAATATTAAAAAAAAACCTCTGTTTCGTCAAGAAAAATTGTTTAGAAATTATTCATACATCAGAATAAATAGTATAAAAAAATGTGCCTACTTACCGTGTGTCGACTGTAAGTATTACCACTGTAGGTAGTGTAGACTACACAAGATAAGCAGCTTACATTGGCTGTTTTATATAATAGCTGCTAGAATAGTTTACAGTTTTAATAACAATATATTTATTGTGAATCACACCGAGAATAATAAAAGCACCGTCAGAGGCTCGGACTATGACATAATTGATTGGCGCTGATGGGCAGGTAAATAGTGAGACTGTGAGAGTGTGAGACTGCAAAATAAGCACCGCTGCGCTGCTATGTGTATAAATATTACTATATATAATGTAGGCTATATATTACATCGTGTATACACTCTATATACACAACACAGTCTTCTATAAGTGTCAACACAAATAACGTTAGTTTAGTGTCTGTGATTGTGAGCGCTTTCCAAACTTTTGCAACAACTTAAGACGTTATAGTAAGATTTTTAACGCAATACCTGTGCTACTTATTACCATTTCACTCCATTCGTTTGCTCATTGGCTTTTTTTCCAGAGAAAAGGAGTTGGTTATATGAATAAGCAAGTGTCCCCATTATAAGCTCTGATGCTTGCAAGTGTGCAGAGCAGAACAAGCTTATATTATACTAGCTTATATTATACCTATACTTATACTAATGTAAACTTAACCTTGAAATTCAGAAAACATTTTGACTAATACATCAATCATCTCGGGCTATGCTACTTTGCTGTTTCCTCATTCCTTATCTTGCTTGTCGAGCGCTTCGAAATCAAATTTTCACAATACACCGTCGCTAACAGTACTTACCTAGTTGATAGAGGTCGATTTTTATTTTTAAATTCGACTTTTCATTTCAGTGATGTGAGGTGTTGGATTACAGTGGCGAAAGAAACGACAACTGGATTGGCCCGTCTTTCGTCAAGCTGTTGTAAACAAAAACACTTCCATGCCTTCTGCCACAGGTGATTACAATATGCTGTTCATGATTGTGTCTGTTTGAATTTTAAATAAGTATACCTGCTGATATTGACATTCAGCGATACAGTCTTGTGGTTAACTGAAAGTATGTCTGCTGAACACAGTATCTCTTAATATATTCTTATTTTTAATAAATATAATATTTCCCTCCTCAATGCATGCTGAAAAGATCTAGAAATGTTGTAGTATTTTCTGGGTAGCAAGTTATTCGTGAATGCTGTACGAATACGTATCCTAAAACTTGAAACTTGTGATACAGGTGTGGCCAACCCTTCGGGTCAACAGAAGGGTAGGCCTAGTAACAGTAATATGCCAAACAATGAGGAATGTGGGATCAGAGATGTTTGGTGTCATAACCTTGAAGAGGAATTCAGGACTATCCGCCAAGTTGTTCAGCAGTATCAATTCATTGCTATGGACACAGAATTTCCAGGCGTTGTTGCAAGACCAATAGGTACCTATATCTCTCCGATGTGCAATCAATTTTGCCAACTTTTTAGTCCCCTGTTCATTCTAAATTGTCAAAAAATACGTATAAATGTGCAGGTGAGTTCAGGACAAGTGCAGATTACCAATATCAGTTATTAAGATGTAATGTAGATCTTCTGAGAATCATCCAACTTGGTCTCACATTTCTCGATGACTGCGGAAATACACCACAAGGTTACACGACGTGGCAGTTCAATTTTAAGTTCAACCTGCAGTGAGTGTTTTTTTGGTATCACCGGAAAGCATCAAAAAATGATTAATCCCTGTGCTAAAGACATATTGATGCATTATTTTTAGGGAGGATATGTACGCTCAAGACAGCATAGACATGCTGCAAAATAGTGGAATCCAATTCAAGAAACACGAAGAAGAAGGAATCGACCCATTAGACTTTGCTGAGCTCTTAATGACTTCAGGAATTGTACTAGTTGATGATATTAAGTGGTTATCTTTTCACTCTGGTTATGATTTTGGCTACTTATTAAAACTTTTAACAGATTCAAATTTACCACATGAAGAAAGTGAGTTCTTTGAACTTTTAAGGATATATTTTCCAACAATTTACGATGTCAAGGTATCAAAAGTATTGATATTTCATTGAAAATAAATTATGACCTCGATGTATAACTAAATTTTTTTCAGTACCTTATGAAGTCTTGCAAAAACTTAAAAGGAGGATTACAAGAAGTAGCAGAACAACTTGAATTGCAGAGAGTAGGACCCCAGCATCAAGCTGGTTCGGATTCTCTTTTGACAGGAATGGTTTTCTTCAAAATGAGAGAGGTATCTACATGCATCTTGTAGGACTGTCGTCAAACTAGATTTTACATTACTGTGTTTCAAAAAAAAATTGTTTCAGATGTTTTTTGAGGATAACATCGATGATGCCAAGTATTGTGGTCACTTGTACGGATTAGGAACATCGTTCGTCGTTAATGGTTCTGGAACTTATCTCGATTCCAATGGAGACAATGCATCATCCTCGTAATGGACTCATGATTTGTTATATTCACCTGAATAATTTTTGTGAATAATTCGTGCAACTAATTCAAAAAGCTGTTTCGCGATTATATATGCTTGTAAGGTTTTTTTGGAAAAAGTATTCCATCCAACTTTCTCTTCTTTTTTTTTTTAAATTTTTTTAAATCTATTTTATCAGTCAGTCTTTAATGGAAAATCCGAAATGTACATCCGAACAGCAGTTTTAATGAAAAAAAGTACGTCAAAGAGTTTGAAAAAAAAAAACAAAAAAAAAAGAATTTTGTAAACTAATATTTTTTAATCTGTTCTGCTCAACGAGGCGCAATTGTTTCTTATGAATATTGTTGCTACTTTTCTTTTTTTCTTTGATTTCTAACCGTCTTACTAATTGCGTGCCACTTATACGCCGATTGTTTTCTCTTTTAGTGAAAAACTATTGTGAATACACTTTATATACGTATACATGTAATGTATATATGATTCTAAATCAGATGGAGGTATTGGTATTTTCTTTGTCTTTGAATTATTCATCAAATGTTGAAAACAAAATTGTACATCGCCGGTCATCAACGGTCAATCAAAACGAACGAAAAAACAAAATAAAAACCAGTAATTGATCATGTTTTCTCAAATTAAATGGACAAATATTTTTTACTCCGATGAAAAAAAAAGTAAGGCCTTTTTATTCGCTGTATTCCACGATTCGTGTACTCCTCCTGATGATAAAAAAATTCATCTGAAAGAAAAAAAACAACAACAACGGATGTAGATAATCACTCGACTGGTGGAAAATCCGCTTTAAATTTCGATGGGCGACCGTTCCATCCGTCATATCGAACTACAGATCGTCGCAACGGCAAACCTGCCACTGCCGTGTATACTACTATATGTATAATAGTAGTCAGGAATTTAGAGAGAAACAACCAAGAGATGTTGTACAGGTGCGACTGGCATGCGTACATGATATACGCTGTTCCTCCGACGAATTAGGTCAGATTCCGCCTCCACACACAGCTATTATCTCCGCTCTCGAAGACACCAAGCAAAGCGCGCTCCCATACACGCACACCCGTTCGCGCGCGAGAGAGAGAGAGAGAGAGAGAGAGATAAGCCGAGGGAGCATCATCATCATCATCACCGCTGGCCCTCCCCTGCGGTACGCACACACTCGTCTTATCTCTCGCGTTATCTGGCCCAATCCACCTGGATCGGGCGTTCGGTTCTGCGCCTCCTCGCGCCAGTCTCGACTCGCGCTCCATCGCCTATACCTGTCCGCGCACCTGCCGCAACGGCCGAGCTTTGGGAGCTTTTTCGTACGAGCGACCTCGTATCATCATCACCATAGTCTCGGGAAGGATGCGGCTCCGGGCGTCGGGGGCGGCCGGCGCGTCGCTGCTCGGCTTGCTGCTGGTGCTCTGCTGTCGGGGACAGGAGACCTTCGAGAGCGCCTTCGGGCTGACGGACCGCGTGGACGACGACGCCAAGAGCAGCGAGGACTCGGCCGCGAGCGGTGCCGGGGCGGCCGGGATCGAGACGCTCGAGGAGAGCGCGGCCAGCGAGACCCGCGCAGTGAGCTTCGCGGCTCCGGAGGGCACGCGGGTCCCGCTGGCCCCTAGGTTCCTCGCGGACGATCCCAACGCCAAATACGTGAGATACGGTAATACACGACGCTCGCGGGCGCGTATTCTGCAGTTACGAGCAAGGCATGATGGGCGCGGAGTACACGCGGAGCTTTAATACTCCTCCGTTATCGGTACGCGCGCGTTCTTTGGCCGGCCGCGCCTACATCCTCTTCCGGCGCCGTCGTCTTTTTGAGAAAGCCCAGAGCCGCCTCTTTGCGTTGGAGCCGACTTGAGAGCGTGAACGAGGGGGAACTCGTGCTCAGGGTTTTCCAAAGTAGCTCTCGGTATTTTCGTTTCTCTGCGTCCCCTCCTTTGTATCAATTGTACCAATGAATATTTCGTCATTGGTGCACCGCGAGATGCAACTGCAGCGCCTGCACGTATGATCACATAAGAAAATACAAGTTTGTAGACGAGTCAGCGCGTTGTTGTTTGCGGTGCGTCAGCTCCGGTGTATTAATATTGCCACCCGCGCGCCTCTTTTATCACCCATATCTCTCGTGGTCGGGTTTTACTCTTACCTCGACTTGATCTTTATCTGTTTTATTCACTCACATTCGACGGACGCGTGCAGCAGCGTCGATCCGTTTCTGAATCATCGATTTCCAACTGTGTTGTACCTACTCACGCGCTTTCCTATACTACGTATATTATATAGTGTTGGTTGGGATTGCGACTTACTGATGCAACGAGTCGCAATGTTGAAATTTGATGAAAAATTGCCATGGTTTTTTTTTTTTTTTTGTTTAATTTAATTTGCGTTGAATTTCGTTAGCCACGCGTTCATTCAATCACTTCTATGGAGCGATATTATTATATTATTTTTGACGAATTTTGCACTTTCAAGTCATCTATAGCTGATTGTGGATGTATCCGGGATCGTGCAACGGAGATACGTTTCGTCGAATTCGACAATTAATTTGGTCTTGAAGCCATACGGTTATTCTTTCTATCTCGATTAATTAATGTTTTTATGATTTTCCCGATGAATATTGAATTCAAATTTCATGTAAACGTGAAGGTTCCGCGAATTTAACAACAAAACAATATTACGATCTCTCGGGCTCGGTAACGTGTTATTAAATTCCTTTAGTTTTCCCAAACGCTCGTGATGATCAAACGACGCGCGATATTACCCCGTTGGACTCGAAATGGCAATTAAATCTGATGGCAAATGAAGAAAGTTGGAAACGTTGCATAATGAACCGGAAAATGCGGCAAATTTTGTATAAGAAGCAAACCACCAAAAATGTAGAGGGAGCAGCCGCTTCAATTACAAGTACGCGGTAAAGTTTCGAACGGCCGTATTAAAGTGGTGTGCAGTATATTTTAATAAAACGTTCTCCAACTCGAGCAATTAAGGGAGAGGCGGAGAGTGGAGCTTGTTGACATTACAGCAACTTTTATACAGAAATGGGCAAACATAGTTGACTGGTAGGATGGGCGTGGTTTTAAACGATAAAAAAAAAAAAAAAAATTGCAGACTCTAACGAGCCGGAGGCGGATCGGTACGCCCCGCGGCCCTCCGACCAGACGAACCCCATCTTCGTCCTGAGCGAAAGGAGGCTCCGGGACATACGCTCGAAGATGATGTACTGGTACTTCGACAAGGGCGGGGAGAGCGGCACCGGCGACCACCAGAGCGACATCCACAACTCGATGCCCCAGATCCACAAGAACTTCAACTTCCAGCTGCCGTTCTACGGTTTCCGCTTCAATTACACGAGGGTCGGTGATGGCAGCACTTGGAATACAATAGCATTTCGTCGCCCTTTGAAGGAAAACGAAACAAAAAATACGATTCGAGCTCACCGCGAAAAAAATTGCGTCATTAATCGTTTTGCCCTGCAAATTTAAACGTGTCACACACGCGATATGCCGGTTAAAAAAAAATCACATCCCGAATCGTATTCCTTTTCGACGGAAGCCTGTAGCTCGCATTTGTTTCTTTTTTCGCGTAACATTCGTCAATTCCCTCAGCTATCCGTGAACGGCTACCTCGAGTTCAGCGACCCCCCGGGACACTACACCTACCCCCTGGTCTTCCCGATCAAGGACTGGCCCAAGACCAACGACCCCTCGTTCATCGGGATCTTCTTCAGCAAGTGTCGCATCGGCACCCTCCGGCCTACCGACGTCGACCAGCGTAAACCCGGGGTCTACTTTCGCATGGAGCGCGATCTGCAGAAACGCACCGACCAGTTCGGCGTCGAGTTGCGCGAGCGTCTCACCTGGGACATAAGGGAGGGCATAGTGGGGGCCGACAATTTCGTGCCCAAGCACGCGGTCGTCGTCACCTGGAAGAACATGTCGTTCGCCGGCGGGATCGACATCACCCTCACTCGCACCAACACCTTCCAGATGGTCCTCGCCACCGACGAGGTCTACACCTACGCCATATTCAACTACCTCGAGCTCCAGTGGACGACCCACACCGAGGCGAGCGGCGACACGACCCTCGGCGAGGGCGGCACGCCGGCCTTTGTCAGTATACATATGACTTTACAATACCGCATGTAAATCGATATTTTTGATTTCGGTGTCTCTCTGATGTGCGAAAAAAAAAATCTCTCCCATCCCTCAGCTCGGTTTCAACGCCGGCAACGGCACCCACAGCACCGAGTACAAGCCCTACTCGCAGATGTCGACGCTGCGCGATCTTACCAGTCGGGGCTGGGTCAACGGCTTTCCCGGCCGGCACATATTCCGCATCGACGAGAAGATCATGCTTGGCAACTGCAACAAGGACATCGGTGAGTTATTGCATGATACGAATTTTAAATCGAGTAGCGGCGAGAATAATAATTGAAGTGGAAATCAATGATAAATAACGCGTGCAGCCGGTGCTAACCTGCCGCTGGTCTTCGCGCCGGAGAGCGGGAACATGCTCGGCGGTACGGTGGTGAACATAACTGGGCCGTGCTTCCTGCCGAACGACAAGGTGAGGTGCCGCTTCGACACGGAGGAGGTCACCGGGACGATCATAGACACCAATCGGGCCATCTGCATCCAGCCGTTCGTCAAGGTCGAGGGCTACGTTTTGTTCTCGGTGGCCGTCAACAACGGCAGATACGACTGGAAGGGCTTCTTCTTTATCGGTAAGTCTGATGTGACGTTGCTTTTTTGTACGTTAGTATAAATTATTGTCATCATTGATTTATAAATCACACCGTAGAAACCCCGGCCACCGCCACCGAGAGGATATTCTTCCAGACGACGGCGGTGCACGAGCGCGATCCCGCCGAGCTGAGGATCACGTGGAACGCCCAGAATTTGACGACCAACCTCGACGCCCAAGTGCAGATATCCCTGTGGGGCTACCGGGAGACGACCATCAGGCCCGAGCTCGAGTACATACATCTTCTGGAGGTATGACGGACAATATACGAATGAATTTCAATTCTGTAGTACTGCGTGTGAGAATCAAATGTTACATTGAATGCGTTTTGCAGCCTAATCTGGTGAACTCGGGATACGCCACGTTGACCCCGGCCAACTACAAGGACAACAACAATCCGCACACCAACGACATGCAGTTTGGCTTTCTGATGATCAACCTGACGGACCCCAAAGCTCACTTCGGACTGGACATAAGCCCGTGAGTCATGTCCAAATGCGACACATTCGTACGAAAATGACAAAACGAAATATCATTATTGAGTTATCATCATGTGACGGCTGGTTGTTATTAAAAATTATAGAGTCCTGTGGAGCAAGCCGATACCACTGGCCTGGTACTTTGGTCCGCAGTGGGAGCGCATGCACGGTCACCGGTGGCCCCAGCACCTCTGCGACAAGTGGATCATGAACGACCGGTATTTGAAGAACTTTGCCGCCGAAGTCGCCCTCTGCCCCTGCACCCTCGAGCACGCGCTCAACGACAAGGGCCGCTTCAAGCCCGACTACGACTGCGACCGCGACTCCAATCCCTCCTGCTTCTACAACAAGGGGGCCGTCCACTGCGTCACCACCGGCGCGCCCAAGTGAGTATATCGTTGTATATATGTATGATACAATTTTATCATTAAATTATACGTACGTTATGATAACGACGATATTACGTTGTCAGCCTCGACGGATCGGAGCAGCAGTGCTGCTACGACAAGAACTACATGCTGATGCTGACGTACGACCAGCAGTGGGGCTCCCGGCCCCGGCGCTCGCACAATCTCGGCTATCTGCCCTGGAACGAGGCGAACAAGGTGCCGACCCTCTCGCACTGGTTCCACGACGTCGCCCCCATGTACACGTGCTGCCTCTGGCAGGAGGAGCAGGCCGTCGGCTGCGAGACTTATCGTTTCGAGCGCCGGCCCTCCCAGGACTGCATAGCCTACCAGGCCCCCGCCGTCGGCACCGTATTCGGTGATCCGCACGTCATAACCTTCGACAATCTCGCCTACACCTTCAACGGCAAGGGCGAATTCGTCCTCGTGCGGGTCAACGACGTCAAGGACAAGCTCGACATCCAGGCGCGCTTCGAGCAGCTGCCCAACAACGTGCACGGCGAGGTGCGCGCGACCCAGTTGACCGCCGTCGCCGTTCAGGGCAACAATTCGGCGGTGATCGAGGTACGTCTGAGGCCCCGGTACGCCCAGTGGCGCTATCGGCTCGACGTGTTCGCCAACAAGAAGCGGGTCTACTTCGACAGGACCTCCCTAAAGTCCCAGCACTTTGCCGGCGTGGTCGTCCACACGCCGAGCTACATACTCAACCAGAGCGAGGTCGTCATTATGTTGGACACGGGGGCCGGGGTCGAGGTGATCGAGAACCAGGGCTTCATGACGGTCAGGGTTTACCTGCCGTGGATCTACATGGTATATTAATTACGTACATACCATATAACTTTTGTGATGATGAGATATTATATTATATATATCTTATCGGCCGTTAAGAACAAGACGAGAGGCCTGCTGGGAAACTGGAGCTACGACATACTCGACGATCTGACCAATCCGGACGGGACGATAGCCAGGCTGCCGAACATCAACGACTTTCGTTCCGTCCACGAGGAGTTTGCGATAAACTGGCTGCTCGAGGATCGCGAGGACCCGAGGAAGGGCGCCTCGCTGTTCAAGCGCGAGTTCAGCCGGACGTCGAGCTACTTCGCCAACAGGACCTTCGAGCCCGAGTGGCGCATGGACCCGAGGGACTTTTTGCCGGCCAACCGGTATAACTAATACATAAACTCAAGTACTCGATGGTTTCACGATTCCTTCTACGTACATATGTTGATGATGTTCAAAAGATCCTACGATGTCCTTCGGGCGGAGGAGCTCTGCGGCGAGGTTTACCAGTGCAAGTACGACTATGCGATGAGCCTGAACCGGGACCAGGCGCACTTCACGACCAACTACTACGCTACCTACACGTCGATACGGGAGACCAACAGCAAGAGGAGTGAGTATACGCTGCTTGAAACGAATGATTTTTCGTTTTTTTTTTCTTTCTTTTTTTTTATTTTCGTTCATTTTCTCACCGTAC
>JAPYYV010006376.1:0-14604 GCA_030522625.1 Copidosoma aretas | reverse complement strand
TCTCGGGGCCTTTTTTTTTTTTTCTTGTTAAATTTCGGCCGTCCGTGTGAAAATTGATTTTTTGCGGTCGTATTTGGCCCCCCTTACCCCCAGCCCTCGTTGCGAAAGGAGTCGTTCTGGCAAGATGTAACAGTATACCCGATCTTGAATTTCCACTGATATTTTTTTAGCTGAGGGTGTAGCCTGTGTCACGATTTTTTCAATAATTTTCTCTGATTTTTTTTACACTTAAATGGAATTTATATGAACATAAGGTGTTTACGAGCGTGCGTGTGCAATAATTTCTGTGGATATTGTAGATGTTCACGTATGTATGTACATATTGTACATGCAAAAAATAAAGTTGGTTACGAAATCGCATTTTTCACGTGAATACCACGTGTGAACATCTTGACAGGAAAATGAATGTCTGCAATCGAAGTTGTAGACTACAGTAGTATTAAAGAAAGATCCAAAATTTCCTCATCCAATATAAATTGTGTAACAGTACAGCCAAAAATCTCGCTGTAATATGAGTTAAATATGTGTGTTCATACAGATATATTTATATGGCATATTGGAGTGGCAGTGGCGCACATGATGTAAAGAACATAAGGTGTGCTAGTGTACTACCATTTACCTGACAAATCAAAACTCGTAAGTACATATCCGCATCTTCCGAATCGCGACCATGTACGTTGTTTTCTTGCCTAAGTACTGGGGCAGTATCATGGGTGCGTTTGATTTACATCGGTCGTTCGCTGATCGTACGGTCATTCTAATGTTACAGTATACCTATGTATGGATTATTAAGTGTACACACCTTATATCCAATACACTAGGATACTAATAAAAAAAAATTGTATCGAGTATGATGAAAATATAGGCATACTGGAACGTATGACCGTACGATGAGCGAACGACCAATGTAAATCGAATGCACCATACGCACTAGTGACAAAATTTTTCAGCTGATTTTGGTCAACAGCACATGCGCAGACGACAAAAACAAGTCACAAAAGTTTTCTAAAAAGTTACATGATACGACCCCATCCGTACCGTAAACGGCTAAGTTTTTGAAGGGCACGCAAGTGGCTCGAGATTCAGGGTAATGCATCTGTTCGGAAGCAAATTTCAGGCGAACGCGGGCAGCCTGCGTTAGTCCAAGGTCACCATGGGTGGTAGTACCTATGTAACTTTCTCAGCTACGACAGAAGGATCTAGACAAACCAATTTCCGTCTTCTAGACAGCGTGAGATGCATTTAAGACGAAAATTTGTTTATCCCGTTCTTCTTGCTGGAGCTGATAAAGTTACGTACTACCACCCCTGAACTAAACCAATAACGCTCGTTCTTTGATTTTTTGGTCGAGTTCAGGCTGGCGGGGCAGCCCGCGCTCGCCAGATTTCTTGCTTGCGAACATACCTATATGTTCCTTACATCATGGAGTGGCGTTCCCTTGATCGGTGTTAGTACAGCCAACGCCATTATGAATGCAAGGTTTCTTGTTACATGAAGTGTATTCGTAGGCATCCCTATGCTTGAGTTATTTTTACCTCGTAGATCAAGAAAATGCAATTGTTTTAAAATCCCCATTTCAACTCTTTTGCGAACATCTCAAGAAATCAATTTTCACGCCGACTTTGTTTGATCGCGCCTATTCAGTTTTTTCGAAATTTTGTATGTTGTCTTGTTGTTACTTTTAATGAAATAGTAATCATTGATATGCTGTATTTTAAACGTAAAAAGTCCCATTACTTCGCATTCAGAAAAGTTTCATTGGTATTTAAATTAATTTATTGTATATCCAACGGTAAGTTTTGAGCGACGAACCAATGCATACTAATAACGTCCAAAATGAAAAATTCATTCAATTATACGTTGAACAGTAAGTTGTAAATTTGTACTTATTAAATTTTAATATCCTATAAATTTCATATTTTTTAACTTTCTGTTACATATGTTATGCTGCAGTATTTCAAACCTATATTTTAGATTTTTAAGCTTCCATTTTAATTAACGGAAATAAGGTGTCTAAGGGATTGTAATTGTTAAACATACACGAACATACATTACACATTTCAGTTTAAATTTAATTTGGCAGATATAAAGTTTGAAGGTTTTTAACATAATAATTGTTACACTGACGCGTCTTTTTACAAGATCAATATTATACACTCGTTTTAAGAAAAATAAGTAATCAACATCAAATCTGAAGAAAAATGCGATTGGAAAATATCTATAGTGGCAAATCAGTAGTTTTTAAGTGTTCTACTTAAAATTAATGTATTTTCTATTGTTATTCTACGTAAAGTAACATAATTAAGAAAAAAAATAGTTTAACGCCGATAAAAACAATCATAGCAGAGATCGAGTTTTTTAAGATATCAAACAACTTGCCTCTTGGACTACTTGTGATCAACGTTTGTCTTCGTCCAATCTCCAAACTTATTTAATTTTGTTGTCAAGCCGTCAAAATGAATTTTGTTAATTGATTATAACTTATTGAATTACTGAATAGAAGTGTAAACTCTCAGTATTCTTACATGCAAGTAATAACAATTACCTTTATTTTCAACAAAAAGGCAGAAGTGAGTTTTATCATCAGTACAAGATTACTTCGTTTTTTACACTTCCAAGTTGAAGTTTGAAACATGGGTGTGATAAACCTAAAAAATTATATGAATGTTAAAATTAGAAATGCATTTCAATTTAAATATGGACAATATTTACATTTTTGTATACAATAGGAAACATGTGTTACTGATCAAGAAGTTTACTGCAATAAAAAAATGGTTTCATATAATAGTACTTGTAACTTTGTGTACATACCAAATTAAATTCAAAATTATTAATCAAATTAAAACGTACTGTGGAATCTCGAACATTTCCGAAGTATTTTTCTATTCATAAACATATCTATCAGTTGGTTATTGTAATTCTCTTGTGATGCTCTTATGATTTTTGTTTTATCGATTTTGATAAATGAAACAGATGAAACTTAGATTTTTTATCCTTATATGGCAACATATTGTTATTATTAGTCTTCCAACTAATATTGTATACACAAACGGTCCTGTTCGAAATTTTTGTAATTGTAAATAATATTTGATGTCTTTTAAATGTTTACTAAGGCATAACTAGGTTGAAAACAAATTCTAGTGTAATTTTTTCATTTTTGTGCTCTATAGGATTTCGACGCATTTAATTATACTTAGCAGTAAGAGTAGTAGCAGTCACATGATTTGATTTTAAATACTCAAGTCTTATAATATGTTAATTTCTTAGTGCCAGAGTGCAGGGTAAAATCGCTGTGCATTTTAAGTAACTCTTAAAAACTTTTTGTAGCTGTGAGACATTATGCAAGTTGTTGATTCAATATAATGTAAAGCATGAGGTGATTTTCTTTATAGTACAAAGTTCCAGGCATACGATCTTGAGACTAGAAAATACTTACACTCCAAATATGCATTTCGAGAATTCGAATTTTTTTAAAAGCCTTGTTAAAAGTGTCAGTTGCACCGGAGCCGAAGCACATTGCAGTCTTATCATTGTTAACAATATTAAAATGAGGTATCGAAGTTACAGTTTTAATTCCTGTCTAAAGTACTGTCAATTAACAAGGGTATATGAGCGTGGGATGCCACTAACCCCATTTGTGTGGCTTGATCTGCAGGTGACAAGCCAGCACGTGAACAAATGGACAGCTGCGCAACAAAAATGCTGCTTGCCAATGACTGCTTATTGCGGCTTCAGTGCCCGAGATCTACAGCCAGATGACGACTCACGGGAACACATGCCTCTACGGTATTTATCAGCAGTGGAGTTCAAAACCTCAAATTTTCCAACAAAAAAAAGAAAAAAAACAGTGAATTCAAATATTTTGTTCGCGTTTCGTTGTCTTTGACAAACTTGGTTTTGCCAAGAAAATCAAACGTTTTTAAAACTAATCAAGATAGGAATCTGTACCTTGAAGATATTTGTTGTAATAGAAATATAGAGTATGCAAAGTGGTCGGGAGATATCAGAGTAAATACGACTGTTGTATTAGTGTAATATCATTCAGAAATCTGTGTTATCAAGTGAAATGCATTTTCTTTAAGCTCTAAATTTAGTTTTGAAAAATAAAATGAAAAAAATATTGCGATTTTTTATAAATTTTTGTAAAATTCGTCAGCTGTAACTTAATTTTTCTTGTATCTCGCCATGTAACTTTATAAATTTGTTATAATCGTAATGATTTCTAAAAACTTCTAGTTGTTATAGTATTTTGTGACTTTTGTTGTTATTATAATTATTATTTAAAACTAGTAATGAATGTAACAAGTTTAATATAAACGATTGATGAATTCAATCTTGAATTTTGTTCAAGCAGTGTGCAGAAACATTAAATTTTCCCGGAGTCCAATGAAATTATTTAAACAGGGTTTTAGATTCTTCCTTGTATACTCCAGGAGCCTGTGTCGGTTTAAAGTTGAATATATTTTTTTTTTCAATTAGTTTATCACCTTCTGGATTGAAATATGAAAGAAATCCGCGGTATACATCAAGATAGAATAACTTAAATTCCCATTACAGATCTACAGAAGTCACGGAGGATTCACTGAATGATAGGTACTTCATTCTATAATTACTTGGCTTTCCTTGACGAAATAACTAAAGTCTTAAGCGTTAAAAATAAAGTTTAATCCAGCAGATTTGAACTACGTTCAGCTGACATCGAAAACCTGTTGATTGTACTATATCTTTTCGTTTTACTGTAATTGAATAAAATTATCAAATGAATTGTTACTGATTAATCAATGCGAAACTTTATTTCATTCAAATTAGATATTGCCTGTTACATCAAGTTCAAATATTTATTTACTAATGTTTCAGTGTTATCTTTATAAGAATTAGTGTTGATTAAAAATTCAAAAACAGGATAAAATTAGCAGTCATAAGGGCTGTGAAATATATTAGAATAATTTTATGATTATTAATATTGTCATTACACTAATACTAACAACCAATTTTTTTTTCTTTTCTTCATGTAGAAAGCTGTTTGTTGGTGGTCTCAGCTGGGAAACAACAGAAAGTAAGACTTACACTATAAAATAACATTAAGGAAATTCTATTAATATGGGGATGGCGACCTAGCAAGCTTATCTTAGATGGCGCAACGGGTACTTAGGCCGCAGTCACATGTAGCGCGCAACACGTACCGCGTAACCATTAAAGCTCGTGAGAGCGAGCGAGAGGTTCGCGTATTTGACCTCTCTCTCGCTTACAGGCTCCATATATGGTTACGCTTACGCTTTACGCGCTCCATGTGACCGCAGCCTTAACTTCCAACCAATGAGAACACTAGCGCAATTTTCAAAGCTATTTTCGTTTTAAACGTAATAAAGTATGTTTCATTTAAAAAAAACGTGTAGATTTTTATTTGAGATTTACTTGTGTAATTATGTTACCTCAAATCGAAGTTAAAACACATTTTTCAATTAAAACATAGTTTTATTACGTATAAAACAAGAGTTTATTTGAAAATCGCGCTGTGTTCTCATTGATTGGAAGCTAAGTACCCGTTGCGCAATCTGAGATTTGCTTGCTAGGTTGTCATCCCCAAGTCAATGTGAAAGAAGTTTTTTTGAAAACAAAGTAAAATTAATAAAATCAAACACTGATAGTCGTCTTTAGATACAATCGATTTTGATTTTTTACATGTACTATGTAGTAACAAACCGTCACTAGTATATCCAAGCACATGTAAAAATAACTTATTTTATTATTGTAAAAGTATTTATCATTTTTTGAATAATGGCGTCAACGTACCCAAAAGCATTTGTTCTTGATGTTTACAGTCTATACTACTTGTAAATTGTACCCTTATTTAAGGTGCTTAAACTTAATTTCATGCAATACGTACTATTTTGTATATTAATAGAACCCTAACAATTAAAAAGCCCTGACTTTGAAGCTATGATGTTGGTTTTCTTAGGACACCTTTGACGACAGAATGACACTGTTGTATGAGACTATTTAAGATTCTGAGCTTGTGCTAACAAAATCCAGTTGCCCTTAAATTAATGAACCTTTTCAACACTAATTCATTGTTTATTTATTATTTACAACTTACAGAAGAGTTACGGGAACACTTCACAACCTTTGGCGAGATTGAAAGTATAAATATCAAAACTGATCCAGCAACTGGTCGTTCAAGAGGTTTTGCTTTCATCGTTTTCATGAAGGCTGAAGCCTTAAACAAGGTAAAGATGAAAATATATAAAAGTTAATTGTTAAGGCTGTATAAACTAAAAGGGCTAGTTTATAAGTTGCAGTCGGTTCCCACATCCACTATAATTAGGACGAATGTGTAAGCTATTTTGGTGTGGTTCTACAATGTATGGCACAAATACGTCCATCTATCAGAACTTGAAATTTATCCATACCTAATTACTGTAAAACATGTAATTTTTCGTCTCTTAATATACATCTACATGTTTATAGTTTTTCATTTATGATTAAGTGCGTTATGATCAATTTAGCCACCACTAACAAATTAATTTTTTTACTTGACAGTGCACAACACACCTAGGGAGACAAAAGTATAATAATGTCTCCTATATTGGTACCAGAGGTGAAGCCAAGGGTAACAAACATGAGATCTGTAGCTTCTTTACTTGCTCTCGTGGTGTATATACGATTTTTCGTGCCCGTGCGGGGAAAAAGAGGCACTTTCATTCCGCGTAGCAGGGCAAAAGTATACCCGCGGGAAGAAAATTCCTCCTTACGGCGTAGCACTGGTGAAAAATCGCATAGCATCACGGGAGGAAATAAAGCATTCTTTACTTTTCCTCTCTTGGTGCTTAGTACAGTTAAAGGTCAAAGTCAAGCGTTAGATTAGAATTGTAAGACTACTTAAAAGTTGCGTTCTTTTGTCTTTGGAATTTTTTGATATTAAAATCTAAAAACAAATGTTAAAAACAATTTAATTACAACGGAAAATTTGATCATCACTATCTAAATTTTTAATAATTAATAAATTACAACAAAAAAAAGTGACAATGTACTGCAATGCAGCATACAAAATCGTGCTTAAAAGTTACAGCAATACTTTAAAATCTTGCATTCGTCCTAATAAAGTTGTTATGGAAACCCAACTGATTGACAGACACGTTTAATTTAACCTACAGATTTGTGCGCATAAACCGTTTTTAAAAATAGTCCATTATTTTTAAATCTTTCATTTTGTGATCTAGTTTTTCAGTTCTTAAAACATAATCTTTATGATGATATTAAAAAGTCAGTTCTGCTACTGAAGGGAAGTGAAGACAAATCCTAGCTGAAGTTTCAATTAATATGATCACTCTTACGAAAAATTTTGTACCATAGAAAACTAAATTATTTTACTCGTTCAGGCTATGGCACATGGAGATCATGTAATCAACAACAAGAAGGTTGACCCCAAAAAGGCTAAAGCAAGACACGGTAAAATCTTCGTTGGCGGTCTCACAACAGAGTTGACAGATGACGAAATCAAAAACTTCTTCTCACAGTTCGGAACTGTAAGTACTTGTTGCTAAACTGTTGCTCAGTACATGCATTGCTTTTCTCTGTATGTAACACTTCCTATGTTCTATTTTCAGATTGTTGACGTTGAAATGCCATTCGACAAAACCAAGAACCAAAGGAAAGGATTCTGCTTCATTACTTTCGAGTCCGAACAGGTGGCTAATGAATTGCTTAAGACATCAAAACAGACTATTAACAACAAGGAGGTAAGCGTCGCCACAACTACTGACAACATTTTTGTGGATAACTTTGAATTAAGCTCAATACTAAACACCGATTGTATGTATAGGTCGAAGTGAAAAAAGCTACCCCCCGACCCGAGATGGGTGGTATGCGTGGTATGAGCAGAGGTGGCCGTGGTGGAGTCCGAGGTGGAAGAGGCCGTTCCTTCAGTGGCCAAGGCAGTTGGGGTCAAGGTTATGGGGGAGCCTACAACCAAGGCGGCTATGGCGGTGGTTATGGAGCTGGCTATGATGGCTATGGTGGCAGTTATGATTACTATGGTAGTGGCTATGGTGGCTACGGTGGATATGACTACACTGGATATGGTGAGTTGTCTTAAAAGTAATACGAAAATTTTGTTTAATGCATCTTTATTTAGATATTGAATACAATAAGTTGCTTTAAAAATCATTAAACAGTTCTTGAAATAAATTTTTATACGTTCAAACTCTTTAACCGAGTAGAACAGCATTCTTTTAAAATTGAGATGGTGCATGAATTTTTGGTCTATCATCTATATAATGAAAAATATTCAACTTTTTTTGTCGCTAAACAAAGGTAAAACACCTAAAAGTTCTCGAAACAGCAACGCATGATGTCTGATAGCCATTCACAGCACTCTCAAATCATCATAAGCTCACTGCTCTTCAACGTTGATTTTTGTTTACTTAAATCATGAAGCAGGGGCACACGGAAAAAATGTTGCACGTCAAAAGAACGTGTCAGTCCTGTCAGCTTACGATTCACTGAGAATCTCGGTTAAATGCTTTTAAGCACTAAAGTTTCCATGTGAATGCTCCGTCTTTTCAGTGCACTGGCTGAATTTTTACTAGAAGGGACGGTGTGCGCACGTCAAAACTTAGTGCTCTTATGTAATACTCAGTAACCTAGAATTTTATTTCTGTATTAACTAGCACGTTGTTTTGCGGTAAAATATTTTTTTTCTGTTCAATTTTTTTCGTGATCCACCTATTATCAATTATAATTTTCGCTCATGCAATATCCCAATTCATTATTCCTTTAAAACATTATTAAAATGTGAGTGCATTATTTTAAATTGAATAGATTAAATATTTGAATACACGTTTATTCTCGCTTTTGTTATTTCAATAACAGTTTTTTGATTTCCAAAATATAAATTTTTTTAGTGTAATTATTGAAATTACTTAAAACTCGATGCAATACAAAATAATAATTTCCAAAAGAACAAAAAGTACGATCATGTCCGCGAGTAGAAGAGGCATTCTAATTGTATTGCTCACACGTAGTTGTCAATAATAGTAGTAATAGTATTAACGATGACAAGAGACGATAATAGATCAAAATGGTTTAAAATTAGAGACTTACGGAATGCCTTTTGTTTTGCACCGTGTGTTCCATGAAAATGCAGACGGCTATGGCTATGGCGGTAGTTACGATGGTGGCTACAGTGGTGGGCGCGGTGGTGCACGCGGAAAAGGTACGCATTAGCGTTCCTTTTTGTCGACCTCAGAATTTTTATTTCAATAACCACTCCCCTTATCTTTGTCTTCCATCAAAGTTTTTTCCGTTATTCATTTTTCAAGTTGCTCAAATATTTTTAAATAAATTATTTTTTTAAAGTAATCTTTTTCTGCAACATTACCACTGGTAACATTTTTAACCCTCGCGCGCACAATTCGACTGATTCGCCGGATCAGTCATACAACTTATTTTTCTCTTCACTAGAAAATATATTATGTGTACCTGATAAAATAATTTTCATTGAATGTTTTATTATGCATCCAATACATTTTTTTGTAAAGTTTTAAAGCAAAAAATGATTCAGTGCAAGATGGAGGTGATACATCATAAAATATAATTCAATACTAAGCAGATACATTGAAAAAATGTTGGATGCATAATACCTCAAACTTTTGTAGTGCTCAATGATTGTTAAAGCTTTAACAAACGACTGCCTAGGTTCTAAAAAACATGGAACGTGGAGTTTGTTACTCTCCCAAGGATTACTCTTCGAAGATGGTAACTTAAGGTTCCCAACTTTGAGTAGTAAGCTCTGTGTTTTATGTTTTGTTCTGGAATTTGTTTTACACGATTTTAAACTTTAAGACAGTATTCTATAAAATAGTTGAAGCTCATGCACGGAAAGAAATTTGGAACTGAGAAACGTCAAATATTTTTCGAGTCTCGCAACACTGCAAGCTTGAGAGTACCCGACCTCCAACTAGTTCAAGCTACTGTACTTTGGAATTAAGAGTCCTACAGCCTCAACTGTTCGAACCTGGAGAGCTTTAAAGAAACATTAAGCTACATTAGCTCGAACGGTCGGGGCTGAAAGACTCTCAATTCCGAAATACAGTCACTCTTACTTGTTAGAGGCCAGATATTCCCAACTTAAGCACAACGTAGCTTAAATAAATAAACACATCTATTAAACTGAGCAGTGTGCTCAAATGTGACAATAAAGGTGAGGTTATAATCATATGTGTAGGTATACAATCCCATGTATCTTCCAGTCACATTCAAGCACACTGGCTCTGAGACGACCTAACAGTCCCACATTTATTTCCGTGTGTGTATTAGTCAAACTTATAACTATACCAGAAGATCTTGCATCTCAAACAGTTGAAGATCTGTAAAACCCAAATTTTTTTCAGCAAACAAAACTATTTTTAATGCATGCTTCCGTACACTATCCTTTTCCTATCTTCATCCGAAAAATCATGTTTTATAATAGTGTTTATAAGAAAATAAAAAATAATGAAAAATTCTACAGATAGAAAACAGAGATGCAGAACATTTACAAATTTGTAAGTTCAAACAATATTTAGGAACTGGTCTTAAAATACATAACTATTTCTATTAAATAGACAAAAAGAAGAGAGAAATTTTGCCTTAAATTAAGTTTTTGAAATATACGTGTATTTCTATGGTCTCTGTGGTCAAAAGAAATATTCTAATATCAAATAACTTCCAATATACATAATAAAAAACAATAAATAATCTGCAACTCTAAAACCTTAGCCTGTAGCCTCTCGATAGTAATTTTTTATTTCTAGTTGATATGAAGAAACTTTCTAACTTCTCAGATAATTACGATATGTGACTTTGTTAGTGCGACAATATTTTTATCACTAAGTGCATTAAGTTAAATACATTTCTATTAATATGAAAATCATTTGATCAACAGATTTTTGATAAAACAATTTATTTTAGCTAGTAAATTTAGTGTATTGGCTTATTGGTGAAGTAGAAAGTTGATGTTAATCAAGAGTTCGTAATAGAGTTTTGTCTTGAACATTGTCTCGGTTGTGTTCCAGGAGGCTCAGGTTTTGGCGGAAAGCAGAGAGGTGGCCGTCAAAACCAGAGGCATCAGCCTTATTAAAGTCACAAATTCATTCTTTCGACCGTGATGCCACTTGCATCATAACTATTGGTGAGTTTCTCTCTCTTTTTCCGACCTTGATAGTAAGCCTACAGTATTAATAATGATTTAACTGTTTTGAAAATGCAATTTGTTTTTCTATACGTTCAGTTCATTCACGATGTGTTGAGTTTAATTAATTAACCCAAAAATGTTTTCGATTTCTCTTAAATTGTTTAACTTTCTAACGTCGATGTTTTTTTTTAAACCTGTGCAACCTAACATTTATTAAAGTTATTGATTTTTTTCATTAATTTTTATTTTCTTTGAGAAATGTGCTTTTCTCCATGTTCATTTACATAAGTTTAGGCATATGTAGTAATTACGTAGGTATAATGTAAACTGGTAATTTTATATTGTTTGTTTTCAGGTCACCCACCCTTGACTCACAACCCATTACATCATTCCATGACACGCCGTTTTCAGCCAAAAACCCAAACCCAAACGCAACAGCGCAAACAGCAACCATCAAAAAACAATTATCGTGCATAGCCGTCAAAACTCATTATTCAGAAGCATTTGTGACAAAAATCTGTTTATCCTATAAGCAGCAACAGCAACCCGCTTCATTGCCTCTGTGGAGGTTCATCCTACAATTTGTATAGATTTAAGAAAGGAAGACAAAAAGTTATCTTCGTCTATTTATTGTCTGTAATAACTGTATACTGTCTTCGATTTATACACTCAAAAAATTGTCTCAATGATAAACGTTTTTTGTCCATCTTGAGTTTTATTTATACAAAAGTTGCTAATCAATGTATAACAATCATAATTTTTTTAATACTGTTAGAATTCCAGTATTTGTATGTTTTTGAATGAAAGTTATTAAACTAAACTTTGAGCGAGAATTTGTTCTTTTTTTCTCAAAAAAAATTTTTTTTATCAATTATCAAGAAAATTAAACTATAGTGGGTAACGCTATTGTAGAAATGATTCAGTGGTGGAGATGGTGGACAAAACTCAAGTCGTTACATTTAGAAAGTTAATAGCATGTAGTTTATTGGAATTAATAGTAAAAAAAGTAACGCAATAAGTAAACACTATTTATGACTAGTTTTTGTGCAAGTGACTGGCTAATCATGAATACAAATTTAAATAGGCAATGTACTTTTTACGTAACACATATATGTATTCCACTTTATTGAATTTAAAACTAATCTATTATAAACTATAGATGCAAAAGCGTTGGTGTGTAAAAAGACAATTGCCCCTGCATAATTATATTTCTTTAGCCGTAATTAGATATAAATCCGCTTTGTGTACATAAATTATTTATACAGTAATCTTGACCATTTTCTTGTGTATTCAAAATATGACAAAAATAATTTTTCAATTGTGTATGATCGTACTATTTTTCATTATAGTACATTTTTTTTTGTTTTTTACAAGTGGGTTTCGTTGCATAAATTAGTGCATTAGAAGCAAAACAAGCAATATACACATTTAAGTTTGCTATTAAGGTGTGTACATATGAACTTATTTTGTAAGAAGCTAATCAAATTTCATTGTTCTCCAAAAATTGATTGTAATAAAAACTGAGAAATAAAAGAGTTTGTTATTTTAGATAAATGACGATTATAGGCACATTGAATTTTTAATTGACTTCTAAAGTTGACTAGGGTAAAAGACCGTATTGTCGGAGTTCTCAGTGAATACGATACAAATAATACTGCATTAGCTTTGTTCACGAGTCTACAAATCTGTTATAAAAGTGAATATTTTTTCCTGATATTAGATCGTTAGCAGGAGACCGATTTTCAAACAAGATTTATTACTGTCTAGGAGTTAAACGAGTATTCATTAAGGGTGCGGTTATATTGAGCGCGTAAGGCTGAGGCCACATGTAGCAGCGTGACGCGAGCGGCACTCGTTTGAGCCGCGAGAGCGAGCGAGAGGTGCGCGGCAATACGACGGCACGGACCTCACTCGCTCTCGCAGGCTCAAATGAGTGCCGCTCGCGTCACGCTGCTCCATTCCTGCTCCATGTGGCCTCAGCCTAATGCCGCGTATTGCAGCCACGCACCACGTAACCATTCAAGCTTGTAAGACAAGTTGTGAGAGGGAACGACAGGTTCGCGTATTTGACCTCTTTCTCGCCTCTGTACCTCTGTTCAGTCTATTCGCTATGCGGATGTGGTTGGAGGGAATAAAAAAATTCACCGAAGCGCACAGGCCCCGTGGTGAAGTGAAGGTGCGTTTTGGGAGGTCGCGAGTAATTGCAGCAAAATTAAAGTTCAGTGCAAGAAACAGATTTTGATCCGCAATATATTTGCTATGATTACAAGAAAATTCAGCGCTCTCGTATGAAGTGAAATATAGCTAGTGAGTTTTATTGGTTTTTCTGTGAATTGAAAATAAGAGGTTGGAAAACCAAGGTGCACGTAAATATCTATGAATATCTTTGTTAGTATGCGTTGTACTTTCATACATGAAGCGTAAAACTTTTACGGTAAAAGTTGTAGCTTGTAGCTGGTAAAAAAATAAACACACACGTCTTTATCTGGTGTGATTCGGTGCAGGTGTTTATACACTACATTTGTTGAAAGTGCAAGGAACTCGTAAAAACGCGTGCTGTAGCATGGCATCTGCCCGGTCATTTTGGTCATTGGGACGTCAAGTAGTCGTCATGATGAGCAGACGCTGTACCTGTGTATAATTTCTAAACACACTCGTGAGTTGTTACACTTTTGACAGTTATAATGTCAAAACGCCTGCACCGACTAACACCGGATGAGGACTTGTGTATTAATTTTTTTATCCGCTACAACTTTTACGCTTCATGTATGCCAGTAGAACGTATAATAACAAATATATTCGCAGATATTCACGTGCACCTTGGTTTTCCAAACTCTTTCAATTCACAGAAAAACCGATGAAAGTCTATAACTGTATTTACTTTATGTAGAAGATCTGATTTTTTTCGTATCGTATTTATAGTGCAAAAATATCATGGCTTATTAATTAAGTCATCACAATAAAGTATAATTTCACTGCAAT
The DNA here is from genome assembly GCA_030522625.1 of Copidosoma aretas. NCBI lineage: Eukaryota > Metazoa > Arthropoda > Insecta > Hymenoptera > Encyrtidae > Copidosoma > Copidosoma aretas. The sequence goes on along the minus strand of JAPYYV010006376.1, from coordinate 449 downwards.
CACTACTGACCACCCAAAACGCCGACCTTGGCCACGGCTGGAGGCGCTACTTGTCATCCGCATGGAATCTCCATGTTATATCTTATGGCAAAAAATTAGTTAAAGCGGCCGCCGTCGGCATTCTGGGGGGAACCTCCATAAGATCACATGTTAAAATGACAGCGCCATTCTCCCCTCCAACTTTATTCTCGCTCCCAATAGAGCACATATTAGAATAGAGCCAAGTATAGGCTACACGGAGAGAAATATCATGACTCTGACGCTCGGAGCGTATCATAGCGTCAAGTCCGTGAGGTTGATGGGATGAACACTAGAATTTCATGGGTGGGAAGCGTAATTTTCATGGCCCGACCCATAAAACACTGAGATGAGAAGACGACAACTATAAGATATCTCTTCTATGACAAGTGATATCTGTGAAAGTTGTCTATGAGATACCCTATAGATCG
>JAPYYV010006375.1:0-14365 GCA_030522625.1 Copidosoma aretas | reverse complement strand
GATAGCAGACCTACTGCTCTACTACTTACCGACATTCAGCTCGTTGCTATGCAGTTGTTACATCTACCAACAGCATACTGTATGGCAGCCCGCGCCACCCTGAAAGCGTTCCAAACAGGCCTAAATCGATTAATCTTGAAATAGGTCTCATTTAAAAACAAATTGTTCGAAAATTTTTTTTTTGACGGTTATGGATTCAGGATTTATTGCTGTACACGTTGGTTTCCGCGGTTAAAGTACTTTTGAGGGACCCTGTATAGGGTACTGCAGCCATTTTTTCTAAATGGTAGCAGCACCATCTACAAATCGAATTTATTTCGCATTAATCTGTATGCTTCTTCTTTTATTTAGGAAAAAAATTCATTTAAATCAGTTAGGTAGTACCAAAGATATTCTATTTTTGGAAAAAAGGGCTTTTTTGCATACATTTTTCCAGCTTTTGGCGGCCATTATTCACTTAAAAGTGGAGGTATTAGGCGAGCTTCTTTGTATTGTGGCCATTCGTCCTTATTTTATAGGGAAGCTGAGCTTCGGAAGAGGTGGGGACTCTTGCACGGGCACCCGGAGCGTAATTGACGCTCTCGTGTCTGTGTTCTACTGCCCTCCTCCTAGTGTATAATTGCAGTTTTCAATTTTCGCCGCTCGTGCGTGTGGCTCGATCAGAGCTCTCGTTCTCTTGCCTGCCGGCTTTGGCAGAAGGTAGACGCTCCCGCGCAGCAGTCTTCCCTGCGTTTTCTGTTCTGGTGGCGCTTTCCAATGTTTGCTGTTCTTGTAGCACCGAAGTCGTGCTGGTCGAATTGGTCCATCAAAGAAGCTCGTCTCCCGCTGAAGTCACATAAGGTGTTCGATATTTTGAGTAAAAGTCCTGTTTGATCGAGGCAGTTTTCAAGTTTCAATTCTTAATTTACCACGGTGATTCGAATTTTCATTGCTTTTTTGACACACTTGACACTTTCAGTAAAAAAATTATTCCTTTTTGTTTATTGTTTGAAAATTTGTCTCTTACGACTTTCCTAGATATCTTATTGTTATATTTTTTTTGGTAAATATATATTTTAAAAAGAAACAGGAAAATAGTGTTTCTATCTGTGTTTCGACCCGTAATTGTTTGTCTCTGCAAGCTAGCAGTAAATAGTCTCGATTAAAGAGAAAATAATATCCACAAAATAAGAATTTGGACTGCTAACAGTTTGAAATAATACCTGGGCATTTCAATTCGAGGCTTTAGAATGTTCTCTAGCCATGAGAAATGCTCAGTACATAAACCTTTGATTTGCCAATAATATCGAGTTGCTGAACATCGTATTATTAACTAAAAAGCTTAAAAATAATTATAAATAAATTTCTGTAAGAAACAGTAGTTAATTAAAAGTGTATTTTTGTTAATAGAGGTCACTGCTGCCATCTTTCCTGAAAGCTAGCAGCACCATCGACTGTTCGGACTAATTTTCCAGTAATCTTTATGCTTCTACGTTTATTTATAAAAAAAAATTCTTTCTTATCGGTTGTGTAGTACCGAAGATATTTTATTTTTGGAAGAAAATGCCTTTTTGCCTACTGTGTGTCGTTTATACCGTCATGGCAAGTACAAGGGATCAGTGCGATGCCAGGGATTGGAATCCCAGATTGGCGGCTGGTCAGGGTTATTGGATTATAGTGTGAGAAGGCGTGCCCCCAGGCGTCATCATCAAGCAACTGCAGCTCTACTTTTGTAGGTAAGTTGGCCTCTGTAGAGCATAATTTTACAAGAAACCTATACAAACTCGACAGAGGATCTAATGTTTTCCGTATTATTTGTAGTGAATTCAGAGTTACAAAATATCGAAGGCCTATGTCTAAAAAATTAGAAACTCTTTAAAAAGAATGCCTTAAAATTATTGTACTGAACCAGAAAGTAAATATATTATGGATGCCACATATAATTTGTCCATCATGTTATTCGATGTTAATGCGATGGGAATGAACGAGGAATATCGAAAATTGGAAATTTACGAGACAAATGATAAGGACAGAAACGTTAACCAAAAAAAATGCTATTTTTTTAATGCCAAATGTAAAAGGTTCCACCATGACCACAAAAAGTAAAATCTCGTATGCCAACGTTTCATCAATTGTGGGACCAGAACGAAAAGTAGCCGTGGATAAAACAATGGCTTCTAAATCCATGTATGTAGACATTCTTGCGTGATAGACGAAGTGAAAGTAGATACATTTTTCAAAGAAGAAAGTGAGAAAGATAATGAGGATGATGAATACTTACCAGCATGTGAGATGTGCGGTGCTTAATTTTATGACCAAGAAAGTTTAAATAATCTTATATGGAATTTGGAATTATCTTAAGATAGTGCAGAGTAACTGGCAGTAGATCTAAAAAAGAGAAAATTATTAACAAAAGGTGCTTCGGTTTATTTTCATGGAGACCAGCCATTTCAAAAGTTTTTCTCCAAAGATGAGAAAAATTTATTGGTTTTCTGTTGAGGTGTAAAAGCGCCGGTCATCAAATTTAAACGAAATACGTATAAGAACGAAGATGAGAGACTTTTTATTGATTCGTCAAAACAAATTCTCAAAGCGGTACTGCTCCACAATGAGAATAGATACGCATCAATTTCAAAAGGTCACTCTACCAAGCTCAAAGGGACTTATGAAAACTTACAGATAGTGTTTAAGAAAATTAATTATTCAGTACATCAATAGAAAATTTGCAGCGACCTAAAAATTTCAACTCTTATCCTTGGCTAACAATCCACATTCACAAAGGTTTCCTGTTTTTATGTTTGTGGAATAGCAGGGATAGAGACAATCACCATGTCTAGAAATAATAGCCAAAGAGGACACAGTTTTGTCCAGGATTCAAAAACATCCTACGCAGACTTTTGATTATTCTTTTAAAAATGTTGCAGTCACCTCTTTATATCAATCTTGGTCTTATAAAGCAGTTTTTAAAGCTCAAGACTATTTTCAATATTTAGAAGAAAAGTTACCCGCTACAAGTGGTGTGAAATTAAAAGCAGGCATTATTAATGGTCCTTAAATATGTACTTCATTAAATGATGAAAATTCTACAACAAAGATGAATCATACTGAAAAGGATGCATGGCAAAGTTTTGAAAATATTTTGCAGAACATTTTAAGGAATAAGATGAGTGAGAAGTACCAGAACATGGTTAAAATGAAGAGTTGGTGAAGAGCTTTGAATAGTTGGATGCTTGATGAGTATTAAACTGCACTATCTAGCCTCTCATCTGTACTAGTACCCTTACAATCTTGGTGATTTCAGCAAAGAACAAGGAGAACAGTTTTATCAAGATATAAGTAAAATGTAGAATAGATATCAAGGAAGATAGGATGTTAACATGATGGCAGATTTCTGTTGGACGCTGGAGAGAGAAACAAATCAGAATGAAAAAAGGGGAAAAAAAACTTATTGCACAGGTATTTTAAAGAGAAAAAAGTTCTTTACAAGTGAAGAAAAGATTGAGAGTAGAACGTAAATAAGAATTGGTCTAGAAACTTAAAGCCAGCAGAAATTCTACTCATAAAATTTGTACTGGGGACGATTCTTTTTTGAGACGTTATAAGCATGTATTTTGCTTTTGTTGTAATATTTTTAATTCGTTAAGGTCAGATACTAGATTTGGATGCGAAAAAAAATTTCGTTCTATCTTTTAGTTTTCAAGATTTTGGTTTTTCACCATTTATCACTTTTTCTTGTTTTTTTCCGCCAAGTACTCGAAATCTTTAGCGTCTTACGCTGAGTTTACTTCAAACAAAGATTAAGCGCATTGAAAGACATGTAATATACCTGGATTCAACAAGTTTTTGCCAACATTTTATCGTTTTGAAATACAATTTTCTACTATTTTTCACTATTTTATGCTTTTTATCGCAATTTGTTCAAAAATTTAAGGGTGTACGATTTCGAAACAAATATCAAATCTATATCGAAAGCAAAAAACTAAAAAAAAAACGAGCTTAATATACGTCGGAAAATTTTGTTTCCTCGTAAAGAAAGCTTTGTTATAAACGAAAAACCACATGTCGAGAAAACATGTTATTAATACGTTTTATGAATCTTAGAATCGAAATACACTATTTTTGGAAAATGTCCGTCTGTATCTGTGTGTAATAAGTCTAATCTCAGGATTCCCTTGACCGTTTTGATCCAAAAGGGGTTATTTTGTCATTTTTTGGATTCCTATCGCCGCAAAAAAAAATTTTTGTTTTTTTCAAATTTCATTTGATCGATTTTACAAAATCGATTATTTTTGGAAAAGTTAATTCTTAAGTCAATTATTGTTATTTAGGGACATTTTACAACAATAATTATAAAGATCATTGAACTTTATACAAAAAAACGTATAAAGATGAAATAAAAAAAATTGAGTAGCTAGCTGTGCGTGGGTGTGAATAGGGAATGTATTTAATCAGTCATATATCCGATTTTCTTTGACCAATTCCAATAATCTCAGGTTTAATCTGTTATTTTTTAAAACAAATTATTCTGACACAAAAAAAATTGACTCATTCAGTTTGTTCATTTTCAGGATTTTTAAAACTCGATTTTTTTGGAAAAATAGATTTTAAAGGCATTTATCTTTGTTATAGGATATTTTATGGTAAAAATTCTAAAAAATAATTTAATTATATAAAAAAATACGTATAAAGTTGTGATTAAAATAATGTAGCTGGTATATGTGCGTTGGTGTAAATAGGGAATGTATATAATCAGTCATTTCTCATAATATCTTTGACCGATTTCCATAATCTCAGGCATTTTATGTTAATTTTTTAATTTTTCGATACTTAATAACACAGAAAAAAAAAATTCTCATGCGGCTGTATGTACACTTGTGTAAGTATAGATTTATTTATGTACGTATGAATATACGTAATTAACTGTATCCTAGAAGTCTCTCTACTAATATTGGTAAAATAAAGTTGTAATTTTAAAATTTGTACAACATTTTTTATAGGGAACGCCTTACAAATGTATACATATATGTATATATATATTATGAATGTATCAATTTGAATGGCCTATTTTTTATTTTTATTTTATCAACAAAATAAAAATAACTTTTTCTATTACAATAATAATTAATATGTATTGTATTCATTGATTCCAATGTACAGAATTCAGATATTCTTTTTGCATCTGTATTTTCCCAACACTACAGTCACATTTTTTGCTCGCATTAACCTTATTATCTAAGCCTTACAATGTAATTAACCAATAGACACAGTCTTTAATTCACATCTCACTCTCTACTTACTATTTATATTATTCGTCCCTTTCTTACAGTTTTCTTGTATTAGATTTACTTGTAAGCCTGGTATTGCACACCTTCATGACCTTACAATCTCATGGTCCGCATATTTTCACATCCACAACTTTTTTTGCAAACACATTCTAGCAAGTGCACTTTTTAAATCTCCCCCCTTTCGACCTCTTGGCTCTCGATCAACTCAATTTTTTTTAATTCTTTGCTAAATCTACAAAAACCGATGATCGGATCCTCTTCCAGTAGATCTAATAACTTTTCTCTGACTTCCTGGTTCGTATCCGACAACCCCCATTTTTCCACTCCCTTTACCCAGCTCTCACTAATCTGTTCCTTGATCTCTTAGCAAATAAATATATGTTCTAAGTTTTCTGGTTCTTTCTTATATGCCCTACTACGATGATAATGTAATAAATTTATACATTTAAGTAACTTAGAAATTGGTAACCCTCTTCGTCTTTTTCCTATGCAAGCAGTTTGTTTGTGTATGCTGTGATATTCTCAACATAATATTATAATGCAACCGTTGTTCTCTTATGTTTGCCGAATTTCTATTGCACATGTTTTTGAAATTATTGTGTATGTTTCTTTCAAGATAAAATAGATTATTATTAATTAAATATTATTGGTGATAAAAAATAACATATGTATATTTTCTTATTAAAAATGTTTTTATTGATTTTAAATTTTGTATAATTGCTAAAGTATCAAGTTGCAAACTGAAAAAATATGGACAATATAACCTGTGACTACTTTTTTGTTGGATTCTCTATAAAATTTTCAATCTTATTTTCTTTTGTTTTTGGATATTCATCACTTATGTTGAAAAATAAAATTGCAGTTTCATCGATTTTTTTTATTCCAATTTCATCAATTTTAAAAATTGATTTTTTTTTAAAGTGATTGTTTCTCTTTAAAACATTGTTATAGAATATTTTCTAAGAGAAAATCTCTAAGATCATAAAGTTCACTAAAAAATAACGTACTTGATGAAGAAAAAAAAAATGTTGAAGGTGTTTGTGGCTGTACGAGATTATAAATATAATAAGTTATATCACAGGATTCCCTTGACCAATTTTGATACAACAGGGCTCATTTTTTTTTGTTTCTGGCTACCTATCACCACTGGAGAATAAAATAGCAATTTCATCAAATCGCTTTTATTCAATCCGATTTCATGGATTTTTCAAAACTAAACGTTGTTTTAGAATACACTGTAGTAGGAAATTGTAACGATCATGAAATTTCTTAAAAAATAACGTTTTGCATACCAGCACAGATAAATAAATGAGAAAACATGGATCTGGCTTAAAATACAAAAAATTATTTTTTACGTGCCTGTGTTATATGTAACTAATAACAATGCGTTTTCAAGTAAAATTACATTAGTTTAGTGATGATTTTTATTCAAAAACTCTAATTAGAATAAAAAATTTGAAAACAGATATTTACTATCGGCTTGTATATGTCACGGTCAGTATTACCGGTTATTATTAATAATTATCGGATAGTCATGGTTAAAGGAATAGAAGTAGTTGATTTTGCTTCATCATCCTTTTTTATTCATTTCAAAAGATTTTAGGATGAGTAAGTACTCGTCACTATTAGTCAAAATTTGTTAAAATTAATGCGAAATGCTGAATTACTTCGTTGCATGTACATTATTTATATTTGCTCAAGGTCTTTTAAATCATACCTAGTACATTAAATAAGAATACCTCGATACTTCAAATTTTACTTTATCGTTTTCCATACTAGACATTATAGGTATAGTTATTGTTTACTGTAACTGCTCTGTTATAGGCACCTCTACCTCGTGAGAGGGGCGGTCGATATTTTGGAGTTGTATACAACAGTTTAGATGAGATTGATACACAATTGCGGTTTCACAAGTAAATTTTCGTTCCGGAGTAGTTTTAAAATAGTTTGTATTTCTTTGCTCAAGATAGAAATTTATGATCAGTGGATTTACAGCAGTTTTAGTTGATCTTGCAATTGTACCTAAAATAGAGAATTTGGACGTGACAAAAATACAAATTATCAGTGAAACAAATATAATTAAATCTAAAAAGGAGATAAATCACCAATTGTTTACGCGAAATGAGTGTTATTATAAGAGACTTATATTTGGGTGGACAATGTTTTCGATTCTGTAACTGTACTGTTGAGTGCAGTATAAATTCGGATCAGTATAAATGCAAGAAAATACACAATCTTTGTAATTCAAAGTGTCACAAAAACTTGTCTTGCTAAAACAAATAGTTTCGGTCACTTTTTCGGATTAAAATTTGACGTAGTTAGACGTAGTTTACGTACTTTACATTTTACTGAGTCAAAAATTTTATTTAGACCGCTATTTGATTTATATAATAGAAAATTCATTCCGATAAGGATTAACGATGAAAACCAAATCAATTTTTTACTTCATTCCACTTATTATTCAATTTTACTTATTATTGTAGAATGTTTCAATAGGTTGCGTTGTTTGGATGTGATACTGGTTTCTGATTAAAGAACACACCAGCTAGATTGAACAACGAATGCATAAAATCATTTATTGGCTCCGCTTTTGTGGCTTTAGCAGCTAAGTCAGCATTTGGCTCTTCGTTTTTATCGAGACATAACTTGACACGGAGACTAATCATTGTATGCGCGAGATGAATGTTTTCTTCGCTATTACCTGGTACGACGAATTATATCGGTGAGTCATCCGTTAGCTATAATATCGGTTTGTATTGTACCCAGTGCGATCCTTCGATGGCTGTCTGCGTCGATGGGATATCGAACAAAAGTAGTTCGGACTTTAAACACTCACAAGAGTGGCTGTGTAAGAAAGCCGTTCTTTTTATCCAACTGTCAAAAATATCTCTAGCAGTCCTCTTTTTCTTTACCTTTCTTCTTTTTCTGCGATGCAACACTCGCCTTTGGTTTTGTTTTTTATTTGTGTTAATTAAGGGTTTTTTTTCACTTTTTTCTTTTTACCTTTGGTCTTACGACGACGACCACGCATCAACCGTACCGATTCACCAAGCAGTTGCAAGTGAAATGGCGTATCGAATTGCCCGACTTCATATCCCGAACCTTCCATGAGCTTATCCAACTTTTCCTCGGCTTTCCTCTTTAGCACATTTCCAGATTCTCTCACACGATCTTGAAATTTTTCTTTGAATGGTATATTTCTAGTGGTGACGTCAGACATCATGTTCATACCTGCTCGAACAGCTTCTTTACCAACAGCTCTGACACCTCTTTTGGTAAGTGGTAAAACTGGTCGAAATACACCGGCAACAAACAATCCGATGCCTCCATGTCCTTGTTAATAAGGGGAACTAACGTAAATACGTCCCACTCCGCCTCCATTGTTTCTGTGAATCGTGCCAAGACTTCCACTTCCACCACATTGCGGAATAAAGAAGTAGTCTTAGAGATCCATGGTTTTTCGATCAAGTCGTTTAAAGTTAAGCGTCACTGTTAAAGTTCCAAAATCAAATGGTATGAGTTTACCGAATTAGTCCCTTATATGAATATCGATGGTGTGGAACGAATTAAATAACAATGGTATATACATGAAAGGTGAGACGATTTTATTTTTCGTACTAACGTACGCGTAACCTTGAAGATCCAACGACAGCGCTCGCAATAATCGCTATTGAACTTCTTCTATAATGTAAGGTTCACAGATATCACTGTAAACCATCAGCATGGACGGTAGATCATTGGCGAGATTGACGGGACGAACGAATTTAATGTCGTTGTTTTCGCCATAAAGATTCTTTGAACTCTCAAATCCCAATATTTTATGTAATTTTTTGGACAGCGTCAACTGGAGCACGTATGCACTCTCGGACGCTTTGGAACACACTAACCAACCAACTATGTAACTTCCTCTATCCAAATTGAATGTCACGTGACCACGCAAGCCCTCGAAACTATTGATTTTTTCAATGATTTCTTCGATATTCGTGTGCAGGCCAGGGCGTATATAAAAATCAACACGACTTTCGATTTTTTCTTCTTCTTCTTCTGTTGATATGGCAAGTAATCGTGGTATACTAGCTATGATTTTCTTTCATTCTGTTTTTTTCTGCGTGTTGAAACGTCAGTGGTATTTCAATTTCTGTTATACCAGCGACCCATGACCTTGCAAACTAATTTGCTGAGGCAATTTAGTCATGTAATGTGTAGTAGAATTATCGAAATAGTACTGCATACTACTGATGCTGGACAACACAACGTAGAATTTGTCCTTCATTGCATATCTTTCAAATAGTTTGCCTTTATCCAGGAATTAATGTTTTCGGGATAACCCTTCCAAATGACAAAATACTCTTTGAACCGTCCTTCACCTCGACTTTTAAATATCTAGTCCATCTTGAAAAAGCTCTCCTGCAAATCTTTTCGCACTCTGCTCAATCCTTCTTCGTAAAAGAAGCCGTCAATGTCTTGGTCACCCAAGTCTTTCAGAAAATACACAGGAGATAGTCACGTGCAAGAAATGCAAACAATTTTAAACAACTCTAAAGTCCAACCACATGCGTAACTTTTGGCAAAGACACTTTTCGCTTTGCTGATACGAACTAAATCTCCAACAATATACTTTGGAGTATTATAAGTATGTCCGCCATACCGGTGCATTATATTTGTACACGCTTGCGCAACATTGTGAAAAGTTACATCAGCTAAAAGCATCCTTGTAGCTGAATGCTTTGTGCGATTGTACGCCTCAATTATTTTTGGAAGAATATCCACGAAACGATAACTGATTGAGTGTGAAAAGTATCACCGGAGTCTTTCCTTTATAGTTTTTATGAAGCGTTCTACTATAGCAGCTTTTGTCTGCGGGCTGCTAGCCATTCTGTATTTAATTTCACTGTCTCGTAAAAGTGTCTGCATTTCGCGTCCTACGAATTCTTTATCCTTATCTCTCTGGAGACACGTTAGTTTGCGATCGTTGCTTCTCGATAAAATACGTTTGAACGCATCAGCCACATTTTTCGAAGTCTTGTTTCTAATCGGTTCGTCCCAGGCGTGTTTACTGATAACATCGATGACAACGAGGACGTAAGCATAACCATCATAGTAAGTTTTTAAAGATCTCAAGTACATTAAAGCAGCCTCCCACACGTCGTCAAAATTCCGTATATTATAGCTCCTTCTGGTAAAACGATGTCTTATAGGACTGTGTAAATTGTAGGCCTCTTGACTCTCGAGCCACTCTATCACATTCGGTAGCGAATTTTTTTTTTTTACAGCACCTACAAGTTTGTTACTACCTGCGTATGCAGTGGATCGCACCGCATCGTAGTAAAGTTTTTTTAGTGCTTCATGCATTGTTATTTTTCTTTTCTTTTTTTTTGTTTCTTCGAAACCTTTTTTTTTCTTACTTAATTTCAATCCAATTGCTCTTTTGACACGCGAAAAAATTGTTTAAACATAATTTTGCTGCACATACAGCAGGCCGTCAATAGAGCTACAGTTCACTCATCCGGTGGTATTTCTCCAGCGAGCATACGCAAAAAGCAAATTCTGCTAAGGCACGATCAGCTTTTCAACGGTCCCCCTTCTTCTCTGTAGCGTAGGCAATATCGTGCTGACAAGTTCTATCAAAAGCATTGACTCCCACATCTCCGTGTTCAATGCGCTTAGCTAGTTTTGTTCCTGGGCCACAAAATTTGTATCCAGGTACATGGATTTCAAACGGTAGTAGATCAATTATGGCGTCAAGAGCCCTTTTTTTTGTTCCTCTTCCAGCTTCACTTCTTTTTCTACGATAGGATCAGTTTTCCGCTTAATTGACGCCATAATTGCTTTGGACGTGGTGAAACAGTAATTTTGTTCTGTAATTCTTCAACGACGTCGCTAAGACGGTCCCGGTCACGCTTTCGCTAGTACTACTCGAACGAGATCTTAAACTCTTGATCTAGCGATTTTTCAGTGTTTGAATTTACGCCCTTGTCGTCATCGTCATCATCGATCAGTAACCTTAGTACCTCCGGGTTTTCGACACACTCTTGTGGGATATTTTCGCTACAAAGCACCACGGAAAACTGATCACGTCCCACTGCTGCGCGCTTTCTTCTCCCTCAAGACATCATTTACTAGATCGACAATATTCGATCGAGGTATACGAACGCCACCTATAATCACTGTATGTTCAGCCGTATTTTAGACGTCACTAGTGGCATGCAAGCGATGTAGAACGACCACAGCGCTTTTGCGAAACTTCTTAGGTACGTTTTCGATGACTTCAGTATTTTGCCTCTTCTCCTTTTTACGATTTATTTTATCCTCGTCATCGGACGGTTTGTTATCTTAGGATAAGGACGCGTGGTTACTTTCCACGTTGGTATCAATGTGTCCGTATCTCTTGTTCTCTACGTGCTTAAAATGTAAATATCGTTGCAAAACTTGTTCGTATTTCTTTCACTTTTCTCGCTTGTCGCCGTACGATGGATATAAAATGTTCATTTCTACGTCGAGACAATTCGTTGTGGTACCTGGTATTTGCACAGATTTCAGATCACCGCTGAGAAACTCGTTTCGTAAACGGTTTACGTTTTCTTGGGATATAGAATCATCTTTATCGCGTGCTTCATTTTTTTTACACTAGCGACAGCACCGTTTTAAGGAGTAGACCAAATAAAGCGGGTAAGAAACTTTCTCCTTGTTGCACGATGATTGTTATTTTTGATACCGGATGAATTTTTTTTGTCAGCAAGTTTTCTGAGAACGTTGAAGTGTATACGCAAACGTCTTTATTTCTGTGCATTAGCAGCTACGTTTTCTTAAAAAATATTTGATGTGCACTAACAAATGTATCCGATCAGTTTGAAATCTGCTTTACGCAACAACGCCCTTTGCTGCTTCTTGTCGAGATGGTATAGAGCTCTCAAAATGTCGGTGTGCTTCGGGTCAAACGGCGCGGCAATCGTGACTTTGGTGCCATCAGCACGTTACGACGGTTACTCAATTGACCGTGTCGCTTCCTTTCAGCAGCTTTTTCACCACGTATACATACTGATACTTGTCATCTGGAAAAATACAAGTACGAAATCGACAGTTATCCGGTGTATTTTGTTTGAGATCTAACAAGAGGTAGCCAAACGGTCGCAAAGTGGAACCCCAACAAGCTTTTTGCAAAAATGGAGAATTTTTGGACACACTTGTCTCGAAGGATCTAGTTTTTTTGCTCGATCGTGCAGATTTCTAAAGATGACGATGTACTGTGCGATTAACGATATGTCTCGCTGACCCTTACCTTGATGAAATATATTTTGCGTAATGATGATTACACTCTTGTTGTTATGATGACTACCTTTGGTGAACAGATCGACGATATCTTAACCAGCGGATGATTCACCCATCAAATCGTTAATGATTATCAGTTTTAGTCTCAAGTCACCTACCCAATGGCTGCTTTGTGGTAATCCTTCGTAGAATTCTATATTTTTTCCGAGATCTCCGTAACTAGACTGCCACTCACCGTAACAGAGAATGATCCGTTCGAAGCGAGTGTCACTTATACTTTCGATGTGTCGCAAAAATCGTTTGACAAACACGGTTTTGCCACAACCAATTGGACCGCTCAGTGTGCAAGTCCATGGATGTTTTCATAGCGTATCTATGATACCTACTGGACTCTGCTGATAAGCTGAGCAACCGCGGAAAGCACTCCACGCACGTCGCTTGCAAGTCCGCGAGCGTTTTGAAAAAAGGCTCGTACTAGCGCAAGACTGGATCGTGCGATCAATCAGCTCGCGGCGTTAACTTTTGCACTAATCAAGAACTTTTATCCGCCACCGCGCCGCCACTGCAGCTTAGTTTAGTATAAAGGCGACTCTCGCGAGCAATCGTGATTATTCTCCTACAACGGTAATTTCAAAAAAAAAAGTTTGCTACTTACATACCTCTTATTTCAGTCGAACAAAGAACTAGAAATAAAAGGATTTTTTATGTAAGATTACGGGATATTGTACAGAGTAAAAAAATGTGCTGACAATGTATTTCTTGGAAAAGGTTTTGTTTTATTAGACAAAATATAAACATCTTCCGCCACAAGAATATGCTGACTTGAAATTAAAAATATTCGTCGCCTCGGTTCTACGAATTTACTGACGTAAACGGTTATTTGACATTATATTCAAGATTGCACACATGCACACTCTTACATGTTTTGTCAGCTTACAGCACTCTGCTCGTTGCTGCTAGAATGTGCTGACTTAAAATTAAAAACATTCGTCGCCTCGGATCTACGAATTTACGGACGTAAACGGTAATTTGCTATTTTATTCAAGGTTATGCACACACACACGCGCAAGCATACACACACACACACTCGCATGTTTTGACAGCTTACTACACTCTGCTTAGTTTTTTTATCTTCTATCTCTTTCACGAGTCTCGTCCATACTACGGTTTGCTTCTAGAAAATTCCGAACACACATCCATAATGCCAGCGGCAGCAGTTTTGCGTTTGTATCCAACTCACGTCCAAATTATCAAATCTTCTTTTTCCGTAAACAGTTTTACATGTTTTTGTTTCTAGAGTAGTTATAACTTCATAAAAGGCTGTTCTGCGAATGGCATGATACGAAATATTAATCTCATTCGTGAGAGACGTAATCAAAATTCGTATCGTTTCAAAATTGATCATCTGACTGTTGGCATAATTTAACCTTATCCCTTTCATTTTACATACACTTCCATCACTACCATCGGACTTTTTGTATTCTTATGCATACAATTTTGGACGTCCTGATAAAAACGTTAATATGTACGTGCTAATACCATGATCAGACAGTTTGTCGGTAAGATCACTAAATGCCGAACCGATTGCTAAACCATACTCTCAATCTCTGCTGATATAAAAGACAGAGACGGTGTCATAGTACAGAACTGGAGGTCCAAAAGCGTGCAAGTAACCAAAAAGTTTTAGTCTAGCTTAGGCCATGACGAAAGCTGCGACAACACTCGTGCTTGGTGCAAGGCTCCCAGTTTTGGAAGACATTAACCAGCGTGTATAGCTATATAGTAGCGGTTGGCGGCGCTCGAGCGCTCATTGGCGGAGCGGCGGCGGCGCG
>JAPYYV010006374.1:0-14366 GCA_030522625.1 Copidosoma aretas | reverse complement strand
CGTGGATTCAACACAACGTCACCGAACTTCCCCCCTCAACCCCGGTGTTGCTGCTCCCCTACGACCTACTCTGCCGACTACACCATCTCCAGCACCACGTCCAGATGGTATTAGGGAACTCCCAGAACCAACACTCAAGAGTGTTGTACAACTAATCCCCCCTCATGCAATCGCCCGGAGGAAACCGTCAGAAGGAGGACCATCGAGGAGATGTAAAAAGAGCTCGTCGTTGAAATATAGGGCTCTTGTATCACACCCACAAAAGTAAATGATTGTTAACAATCTTATATATATCACAATGCAAAACTTTTGTTGGTTTCTCATTTAGAAAGGCATTAGAATATGTTCAGACAGATTGCTTTAAAAAGGGTGTTTGTCGAACTTGGATAGATAGAAAAAACTTCAATGCTATTTGAACTCTTTTCTGAAGCCTCCTGGACAGATATGAAAAGAGTGAACAATTGTTTAAAATATACTTTCACTCGAAAAAAATTATTGTTCACGAGATTTTGATGCACAGTATAAAAGTTCAATTCGGGTGGTAAAGACCGATAGCTGGAATTCTGAACTGTAGGACTCTAAACTGGTCTGGCTGCTTTACGTATGAAAAAATTCGGTCTTTTTTTTGAAAAAAGTGATATAAACTAATGATGAATGGTTCAAAAATTGACGTTATTGATCAAGTCATTTTGCTTAAAATATTTTACATAAATCTTAAATTGAACTCCATAAAAATAGTCGTAAAATTATTTCCTATTTTGATGATGTTGTAGCATGTTACATGTGTAGAAACAGGATGACTTTACTTATGCACAATTATGGCTAAATCGACATGAGTCTTTTTTCAAAATTATCTTCCATGGTTAACCGCTTGTTTACAAAAGCAATAATTTTGAAGTGTATAACTTAAAATATGTCATTTGAACTCAAAAAAGATTGAGATTTTATTGCTTCTTGAATAAAATGTATGAATAGTCCTATTTCAACTTTTCTTAAAACCACCCAGCCAAAATAAGGTTTAGTAGTATATAGGTTAGATACATTGTCAACATAAGACTCAATTTCGAATTGATCCCAAAAATTCTAACGTAGATTGTTACTAGAGAACAGATCGTCTATGGTAGCTTTGTCTGGCGTTTATATATGAGGCCTAGTTGTATTAACGCACATCTGATAATTATAAACAACAAAAATATATACTTATACGGTTTGCGCTGTTATTGCACTGCACACATCTGTTGCACAGATGGCAGGAGTGGCAGCTGCTCCGTTGTGCTAGTGTTACCGACGTACAACTCTGGAGTGCGAGCTCCCATGACTTGTGCAGCTGCTGCACAAGTAACTGAGGTTACAGGTATTGGGGCATTTTGTGTGGTACTTGCACATGCTCTGGCAGAGGATGCACTAGTTTTCTCTCAGTGCATGTACCCGTACACGCGCGTTCTTCGATCTCTTCATGATTGTATTCCAGCTGACGAGATTGTTAACAGCAGACTCGACAAAGCACGAAAGTTAATCATCCTTGAAATTTAACGGGTTAAAGAGGAACATAGAGATTTTGTGGTGGTAAAATCTTTCATTTTATCAAGCCCTTAACGTTACTTAGGTTGCTATTATTATTTTTTATTAAAGTATTGCACTCATTTCCAATATAAATTCTCTGGTGGGAATTGACATCTTTTGCATGTATAAGGACATAGCTATATGTATATTTAATTTTTTTAACATATTGTACGTTATATTCAGCGACTAAATTTTCCATCTTTCCCCTAAAAAACGCATAACGAGGATCAATGATTATTTTACTCATTACCGGATGATTCTTGACATACTCGTTGACCTCGGGATTTTCATTTTTTATCCCATCGTACTTACACTCCCACATTTCTCAAAGATCGTATACAAATTATTTTATTCTGTTAATCTTTGTCATTGTATTTTTATCAACTTTGTGAAAAGGGCGTGGGATGGACAATTTTCATCTTTATTTTAACGGAAACAAGTCGGACAACCATGCGCGTAACAATCTTAAAATTCAAATTCGATGCCTTTTTTACCCGAATTAAGAGAAGGTAAAAATCCGTCGATCCAAAATTTTTCCAGCAACACGAATTCCCGACACCTTTCAGTACGCATTATTCCACGCCCTACTTTACGCTCACACTGCACTAAACATCATATCGATTTCTAAAAATGACTGTCGACGGAAACGATATCCGCAAGTGGGAATGATTCCGATTACTTTTTCGTTCAAACAATTTTTACTAAATGCTACTGAGCATGCTATATCTATTGAAATTGCTTCTCTGAAAGGACATGTCCCACAACAATTGATGAATGATTTTCAAAAAGCTTTGCACGCTAATAGTGAGATTTCGATATCCATTCTACAACATTCTATAATCTCGAAGCTAAAGTTAAATATTCCAACATAATTTTGACTGTTTGATGTATTGAATAAATATGAAAAATACCTTTTTTTTTTGCTAAAGGTTAACCACGAGCTTTGCGTAGTGCGCTCAATTTTATTTGGAAGTAGCTAAGGATATCTATAAATTTTGTACACCCCCAATGTAGCAAGACAATATGTTACCCGTTTAGAATAACATTGGGCTCGCAATTATTATTTCAAACAATCTTACGACGAGTTAATTGCTTATAGAATCCACGTAAGTTATGAGCGACGCAAAGTGTTGGCTCAAAGGCTGTTTTTCTTAATACGAGATTCAATAATTTATCCATCAGATTATCTCAAAATATAATATCTCGGACGTCACAACTTGCGCAAAATTGTTCGATTACATCGTTCTTCATATAATCGTCGTAATATTGCTGTACCAGCCACAAATTTGGCACATGCATCGTTATAAAAGGGCCATTTTGGTACGTAAGGTCTTGCATCGTATCAAAATCGTAAAAAACAAACAAATAATTGTTTGTGGTTCGATATAACAATATTCGTTAGCGGTACGGTTTTCACGATATGTATTGCACTTATTATGTCCACACTACTGATCTTTTTGATTATTGTAAGCATTTGTACGTTTATAACATATTTTATACACTTTTATAACGTCACATGATCCTAATACCCTTTTAGAAAGCATCATTTTTTCATGATTTTCGAAACAATATATGTTATACAAGCTACTATTACATTCCGTATAGTACAGGGGATGCATGATATTTGTATCACATTAAGAGTGCGTAAAATACATATTAAATATCGTAGAACACTGATGATCATCGACGAAATTGTAACGCTTGTTACATGCGGTATAAAAAAATCTTGCTCTTACAGCTCCCATAAGGTTAGTTATTGTATCAATGTGTCGTGCCCAAGAGTAGTACGGAATGTACATTACATCGATGATACCCAAGTTTTGGTCGTTTATATATACACATCCATCGTAAAAAGCTGGCTCTCCGATCCCAACGACTCAATTAAATAAGCAACTATAGCTATCCCATAAACGTTATGAAAATTTAGATAATATACTTCATACATTCAACATCCGTTTTACAGAATAGTTACGTGACATCGCATTATTAAAAAATTTGCGATGTAGATTTGCATTTGTCGTCTACCATCGCGAATATTTTTCTAAGTCTTACGTGCTCCGCGGTTCCAAGCTTTTTCAGTTGTATAAACGCTTCGTTTACGTCTAGCAACTGTGGCTAACATTTTTTATTTAAATTTTAAATGAGGATGATTGAACGATTTGAAAATGCATCGATAGTTACAGTTTTTCTGCTTTTAGGGCCCTGACCCCTACCTACTTTTACCCGCTTTACCGAAAGTATGAAATTGTCATCTGCATTAAAGTTTTACTTACTCTGTGCTAAACCAGTAACTAGGGTTCACGAATCTTGATATACAAAGTTTTTAACCGGTCGCAAAGATAGCCCCGCAGAACTACGTGAAAAAATACTGCTTTGAATACTTACACTGATCATCCCGTGATCGGATGCCGAGTAAGGTTATGTATATCGCGAATAGCTTCTTCAAACCACACAATCGAGTTGACGTTAACTCGCGGACTTAATATTTTGAATTTCACACGCCTACTCTTTACACCGTATTTTCTTATAAAGTATGCCTCATCGTTCTGGATCCTGTACCGCAAAGCAACGTTGTTGTCTACTTCTTCCCCTCTTTGTCCTTCTCCACCCTCCATTTCTTCTTCTACTTCTGCCTCGCTGACCTCTTCCTCCTCATCATCATCGTTGTCCTCCTCCACCTCCTGCTCCTAACTTATACATTCTTTACTAATCACTATGATGGTGCAGCACTGAGACAAGCTGTAATGAAAGGATACAATATATCATTGTCCAAATGATCTTCTATCTTTATGTCTGTCTATCTATCCATCTTTTGTTTATCTCTACCCGTCCACCAACTGTAGCTGATTTTCACGAACACCCTTCACCACCTTGTTGTGAAGGGTGTTAATCCTAAACTTCTTCTACTATAACCATTTTTCTCCAACCCATCTCTCCTAGCATACGCACTACCAACTTTACTTTAAACTTTAAAACCCTCAAGCTGCGAGGCCCAGAAACCAATGCCAGCCGTAAATAACTCTGAAAAAATTTCCGAGCTGCCCCGACCGGGATTTGAACCCGCATCTTAAGGCTTGCACCTTAGCCAACTAAGCTACGACTGTTTCCTTCAAATAATCTTCTATGTATGCAGAGTTTGTGTTCTTAAAAATATTTCTTACATTTTACTCGAATTTTTAAAAATCTTTTGCTTAGTCTTCAAAAACGAAAATTACAATAACGCCAGCACAAATAAATCTTTTGCAAGCTCGTATTGATACACCTTTTGACTCGCTTATGCTTAACTCGGTATATAATACAAAGTTCTCATCCTCGGCCATATCATAAATCCAGCGGATTTCTTTCGATTAGATGATGATTTAAAAATTCTTTGTCCGCCGAATGGTGCATGACAGAGATATCCCATTTTTCATCTTCCGAATATCTTTATGGAAAAAATAAAAATTTTATTGTATTCATATCATGGAACGTTTAGTATTGATAATTGAAAATAACTTACATTCATTTATTCTCTGGTCGGGTAAACTTCTTGGATCAAAATTGTTGTACTCCCTCCTTGCACTAACCTGACTCGCCTCATTGTACTCCATTTGTTGTTATGGAGGTATGTGGGTGACGAAATTCCGCAGTTAGTCTGCGTGATATGCGATGATTTTCTCATTCTCACGGGTCGGTTTCTTTAGAGCAGGAGGGACATGTCAAAAAATGCCTAGAAGCGAATTATTTGGAGATGGTAGTAAAGAAGCAGCACTCGACGAACAGCCAGAGTTTGTCGATCTCTTCTGTCGTTATCAGATTCCGTTAAATTGATGGTCTCTGCATCAGTATCTTTATCGGGACCATGCTTCGCCGGAGATGGAAAAGGGACATATTTTAATCCACTTCTTTTTCTTATTTTTCTTCCTCCTTCTCTGCTGCCCTTATCTCACTTTCATCTTCTTATTGTTCTTCTTCTTATTATTTGTTTGCCTACTTCTCCTCCTCCTCTCCTTTATCGTCACACTCACTTCCAGCATTTTTTCTTGTACCCTCTCTTCCCTCTCCTTCGACGCTAGCTCCTTACTCTCCTTCTTCTGCACCATCGGTTTTTCACCGTCATGCCGCCATTAATTTGATTTTTAAATTGTTGTTGAACATTGCCGAGTATCCTAGCAACCTCTTCATCATCACTGTCTCTTTTAAGTAATAATTCTACGTCCATAACATATTCAAACTAAATAATTGTTTACTAAATGTTGTGGTTTTTTAAATGCAAATACTTGATCAAGAGTAGGAAATAAGGCCAAGTGGAATGACTAAAGGAAATTTTTCAAACCCAATCACTATGATTTTTCTCAATATATTTGCTTTCTATAAATACTCAGTAGTAAGTGACTTAAGTAGGACATGCAAAAATATACAAAAAGTTTAAATTTGTATTGTATTTCGTTATTAACGTAAACATTAACGAGTAATAACAATTTTTGTTGCACCTTACCTTTATCCATTTTAACCTGACGTATGACGCAAGGACCTTCCCATCATACGTTTTCACAGGCCTATCATCAGCTATCTCTCTCCCTCTTTTTTCATCTCTCCTTATCATAATTGCCGCCACACACCGCCAGCTCATACACGCACGTGGGTATCTGGGCCCATGCACCCCCTCCCCCTGCCTGTGCTGACGCCAATGACGTCTTTTTTTGTGTCTCGCTATACCAGCAAATATACTATTTCTAAAGTCCAATTTTTGAACTGTCAATACTCTTATATTTTGAATTTGCTCACTTAAAAGAAAAAGAGTTCTTAATAACAATTCATAAAATAGTTCTAAATCAAGTTCAAAATTTTTTAGGGTTCGGTATTTCTTCTTTTTTTAATAAGTGTAAACTCATATGATTTCTGGCTGATTGAATTTTTTTTAAATTATCGAAAGGATGTATAATCTATGAGGGATCCTTTTCGTGATAGTGCTTCAAAGTTATTGTTAGCTATTGATTTTAAAAAATAGCGATAACTTTTGCCAGAATAAACAGTTACTCCGATCATAAATCCACGGGAATGTCTATGCGAAAATCTACGTGGAATTTTTTATTTACACAAGTAATTTACATTACCTTCATCAAAATAAATGATGGTGGTTAAGGACAGAGATAAATCAATGCTGCTTACCACGTGATCATGCATAATAATTTATTTATTTGCCCAAACGGTCAACAGTAATTTAATCAAAATTCAAGCTTTATCTTAGCACAGTAAATAGTCGATGTTGATGTCGATGCTAAAATCTATATTAACTTACATAGAATCAATCTTATTCCATGTGGAAAACTACGTGTAAATTTACGTGGATTTCTATATGTCTATTTTGAATGAGATTTTTTCTACCAAATCAATTATAATATCAGAAAAACTAGAAGCTATCAGCAGAGTGTCTGAAATACTTGGTGTTTTTGAGAAAAAAATTGTTTAGCCCTGCCTCTCTTTTGCATCTCAACCTCTGAAATCCTATGCATTTCCAAATACAGTAAATTATTTTTTTCATTTTATTTTCTTCGTGCTCATTTCTGATCACATATTTCTTTTCTGCAGATCTTTGTAAACTAATTGTTAATAAACTAAACATTTCTAGTTTCCTAGTATTTCCCCTCCTCTGGCTCTAAGAATATGTAGCATGTGCTAGTTTATCGTCGGTAGAACCTATCTAGAACTACGAGAGAGCTACGAGGTAACTCTAAGTAGCGGAAGAAGCATTGGCATCTACGCTACTATCAACTTCTAATACATATACTTTAATTCTAAAGTTACAAGAAGAAATTAATAATATAGATAAGCAAATAGTATTTTGATTCAACTCAGCATAGTTAATGGTATACTATAGCTTCACCGAATACTAGCATAAAAGTAGTTTCAATACCGGAAAAATTAAATCTACATATCGGACTGCTAAAATCACAATGTCTTAAGGCTAGGCCTATACAAAGTGATCTTATTGTTAATAAGCTGCAAGCAATTATTTTCGGTCGTATAGAAAGACATGTTCATAAGAAGTGCTGCCAATACTCTATAGTTAAGTAATGTAGGCTCTGCGGTTATTCGCTGTGTTAACATTATAAATAATGTCAGCAAAACAGACTGCTCCTTACTCTGCTACTATTGTTATTAATAACGCTTAAGTTTTCTTGAATATATCTGTATCTGTTTTACTGGCCGGCTAAACAGGAAAGTATATTTGTTTGGCTTTGGTTTAATACGAGAAGTTTAAGTATAAGACAGTTAAAAGAGGGAAATAAAAAAAAACATAAATTATAAATAACATAAGCCTAAACAATCATTACTGGTCGATAAACCTACAGAGAAGATAACTGAACTTTAAGACATTGCATTACAGTTCTAATTATATAAGTGTGAAATACACAAATTTAAATTAGTCTACACTTGCTACTACACGCCTAGATATATAATATGTATATCAGAGAAATTAGGTAACCATTGCTAATGTCTACAACAATAAGAGAATTATAAACTTATTGTCTCAAAGCTCCACATATAAGGCTACATTGCAACAGCAGGCAGCGCATATCTTGATATAACTTGGAGCCTGTAAAATAGAGTTTAGCATATGCCACGATAATAAACTATCAAGAAACGACATGGCAAAACAAATCATCAAAGAGTTGTACGTAACCTTCACAGTAAAAAATTCTATGGTAGATTCAGTAGCCCGCTAAAAAAAATTTATATCGTCTGACGACGTAAAAATACTATTTGTTTACTACATTAAAAATTTTGTCCTCAATTAAGCATCATCGTAAAAATTCAGCTTCGCTCAGCATTGTACAATCCGACAAATATTAGACGTCGCGCAGTGGGACAAAATGTGTTTTTTTTTTTGATAAATAAAATATCTTTAAAACGACTTTTCCTATCTCGATAATCCTTCTTCCAGCTTACAGCTTATTAGACACAGAATACGGAAAAAGTGGTCCGAAGTTGAAATATTTTCTTTACGGTGGCTCATCACCTCGTAAAGCACATATTTTGAATATTTTATTATAACTGTGTATTACAAGTTATGGAAAGTACCAATAAACCTGACAATAATATGGCTAGTGCTGAATATCATGCAATTTTTTCACAAAAATTTTTTTGCTAAATTTTCCAGATAACAAAGCTTGAAAACAATTTCTATGAATGACTTTAATCATTTTTAATTAACATCTGATTTTCAATTGTTTTTGCTCATTTTCTTGCTTAAATAAATCCGTTGGAGGTCATCAGGATAAACATTGCAAAGGCTTGGATAGGTTTTGCAGAAAATTCAGTTGTTTGTATAGAAATACAAAAAATAAGTGAACAATTACATTTTCTAGGAAACCTATCGAAGCTTTTGCAATTTTTTCTTGATGACTTCCGATGGATTTGTTCAAGGAAGATAATGAGTTTTAGGAATTTAAAATCAGATGTAAATTGAAAAAGATCAAAGTAATTTATTGAATTTGTTTTCAAGCTTCAGTATATGTAAAATTTAACATCAAAATTTTATGAAATAATAGCATGATATTTAGAACTAGCTATATTATAATTAGGTTAATCGACACTTTTTACAACTTTTACCAAAAATTTATGATAAAATATTTAAAATGTGTGCTATACAGGGGTGATGAGCCACCTTAAAAGGGTGAAAACCTTTCTGAAAAATGATAAAATTAATAAAGAATAATTTAAAATTATTATTTTTAGAAATTCAGGAAGAAGACGTAAAATATCTTGCAATATGTACAATGTATTTTGTTGGTATGTTTGAGAGGGTTAAATTACCCTCAAATTGGCTAAAATTAACGAAATTTCATGAAAACTGCAGAATTATTTCAACTATTACAATTAGGTAACTAAACCTGCATTTAGATAAATCATGTACATAATCTATGGGTAATAATGTCGTAAAGGGATAAAAACAAACCTTAAAGTAGATAAAATTATGCAATAATGAGTTAAAATTAAACTTTTAATGTATGATTAGACAAAAAATTTTAAAGTCTAGGGATAAATGTTAAGTATAGTATACTACATATATCGGCCATGTAAGTGTGTTGTAGGGGGTTAGAACTACCCTTGACTAAGCTTCAGTAGACAAAATATCCAAAATTTAGCAGAGTTGAGAAATATATCCGACCAGATATAATTAAGCTTTTTCAGACATAAAATACATATAGTTCAGATATGTTTTTGTGTCAAGCTCTTAAACTTATGAAAAGCTAATATTTGTTTTTGTTCTTTAAAACGAATAGAGAAGAGTTGATAATATAATAATTAAATAAATTACCACAAAAATAGTGTCACAACCGAAATTCAAAGCTTCTGAACCCAGTAACCCAGGGAACAGCGAGTTCACTACATAAAAATTAATTGAATATATGATCAAATGATAGCATAACCTAAATCGTAACCTTCTTAACCCGGCAACCCGAGGGACAGCAAGTTAACAATGAGATAAATATATTATTTATGAAAGAAATAACATCATAACCTAAATCCCAAGCTTCTTAACATGGCGAACCGGGAGACAGCCAGTAAATAATATGATGAATGGATAAATGATTATACAAATAACATGATAACCTGGATCCTTAGATTATTAGCTTAGTAACCCAGGGGACAGCAAGTAAATAATGTTACAAGTATCTAAATAACTATAAAAATAACGTAACCTAAATCTGAAGCTTTTTAACCTAGAAACTCGAGGGACGGTAAGAGAATAATGTCGTGGGTAAATTAATTACTGCAAAAATAACAGCATTAATTAAATCCTTAAATTAACACCTGTTTCTTATAGCTATTTCTGACACGTATTTATAGCAATAAAACACATTATTATAGCTGTAATTACAGCTATAATTTATATCTAACTAAATAGCTGATGATTTTAGACCGAGAATAATATAGTGCGTAAATTAATTAATACAAAAATAACAACCTAACCTAAATCTCAAGTTTTTTTACCCATTTACCCAGAAGATACCGAGTAATGATATAGTAACTAAATGAATCACTATTAAAATAACAACATAACCTTAATCCTAAGCAATTTAACCCAGAAACCAGGGGTACAGCGAATAAATAATATAGTTAGTGAATACATGACTATCAAAATAACAATATAACCAAAATTCCAAGCTTTTAAGCCCGGCGACCCGAGGGACAGCAAGTTAACAATATAATAAATTATTAATTCATAGAATAAATAACATTATAACGTAAATCCCAAGCTTCTTTACCAGGCAACCTGGGAGACAGCGAATGAATATTATAATAAATAGATCAATCATCGTAAAAATAACAACATAACCTGGATCCCAAGCTTCCTACCCTAGTAACCCAGGGGACAGCAAGTAAATGATATACCAAGTAAATAAATTACTAAAAGAATAACATAATCTAAATTTCAGCTATTGAACCCATTAACCTAGGGACATATGTAATTTATTACTAACTATATTATTAATTTGCTGTCCTCCAGGTTTCTGGGTTAAAAAGCTTGCGACTTAAGTTATGTTGTTTTTTTTATAGTAATATATTTACTCACTATATTATTCACTCGCTGTCCCCCAGGTTACAGGGTGAAAAAGCTTAGGATTTAAGTTATGCTTTTTTTATAGTAATTTATTTACTTACACTATTGTTTGCTTACTGTCCACCAGATCACTGGGTTGAGAAGCTTGGGATTTAGATTATGTTGTTATTTTTATAGTAACTTCTTTACTTACTATAATACTTACTCGCTGTCTCTCGGGTTACTGGGTAAAAAAGCTTGATACTTAGGTTTTTTTGTTATTTTTATAGTCATTTATTCATTTACTATATTATTTACTTGCTTTCTCCCAGGTTACTGTGATAAATAGCTTGGGATTCTGGTTATGATGGTATTTATTCCATAAATTATTCATTTATTATATTCTTAATTTGCTGTCCCTCAGGTTGCCGGGTTTAGAAGGTTGAGATTTTGGTTATGCTGTTATTTATTCATTAATTTATTTAATTTTTATTTAATAAGCTCGCTGTTGCCTTGGTTTCTGGGTTGAGAAGCTTGAAATTAGAGTTGTGTCACAATTCTTATTATTATTTATTTAATTAATTGGTTAATAACTTTTCCTTACTCGTTTTAAGCAATAAAAACAAATATTACCTTTCATACGTTTAAGAGCTTGACACGACCCAAACATATATTGATTATATGTATTATATGTCTAACACGGCATAATTTTAGGTGGTAAGATATATTTCTCAACTCTGAAATTTAGTAGGAAAAAATTCTTAGTTTGAATTATAATATCATTTTTAATTACTAAGAATCACTATAATTCATTACAATAGAACCCAAAACTTTTCCCATTAAATAAATTTAGTGTATAATCTTAGGTTTTTACTATTACGATTTCCTTATTTTAAGTCAATATTGTTAAGGCCAATAAGTATATCATTTAAAGTTACTACATAACCAAGTAACTCATTATTATGAATTTTCATCAATCAATAATTAGATATTCATTTTTGATGAAAAATAATAAGTAGACTTGCAAAAGTACTCATTTACAGAAAAAATGTATCTCACGAGAAATGCGATAGGTAATACATTGATAGAAAAACGCTGCATCTTGTGATTGTAAATGAGAGTACGTTACAAACATGATCACGACATGCAACTTTCCTCTTTCAAGTTAGAGCTTATTCGAATATGCTTGCGATTGATTTGTCCTTCAAAATGCTACCACTGTGTACCCACTCATTATTTTGCAAAATCATAGCTGTCAAATTGGTAAGCAAAAAAAACTAATATAAGTTAAGATGTTTGTAAAGCAATAACTTCCTGATGCACGTAATTTTTTAACTGATTATTGACACCGAAGATTGCTATGATAGTTAGAAGATGTAATTTTTTTCTCCTCTTATGCAACTGATTGCAATGAATGTAGGCATATTCCTTAACTAATAATTTTCTGTTGAAGTAATCACACAAGTAGTATTTCCGCAGAAATATTTAAGTTAGGTAGTCGGTATGGTAAATAATCCTGAATTCTTCCAAATAAAATTTGTATTTGTTATTTTTGTGACTTTAATCAGAGTTACAAATTAGACAATCCTGTAACTGCTTGTAAAAAATAAGACCTTATTTGCACTTCCGTTGAATTATTGAAAAAAACTTTTCCCAAATTTAATTTCCAAACATTTCTTCAAACCCATGATTTGTAAGTGTTGGTTTTGACCTCAAAACTAGAGCTTAAATTACCGATCCTGCGTTTATTTAGATACTGTTAAAGTATTAGGATGTTTTCTAGCGCCATCGGTAAGTATGCAAAAACTGTAAATTGAAGAGTTTTAAGTTTTTTGTATCTCTAATGGCTGTTTTAACATTCTACAACTAACCAATATTACCAATTTCATAAAATATATTATACTTACCATCTTCTTTAAAAATTTTGTTAATTTCTTCATAATTATACATAAAAATTCTAATTCAAACTTAGTATCTCGTAATTGTATCCACTTTAAGGGTTGTTTCAACCTCCTAACGCAATTATTACCTATTACGACTGTACGTTATTCATCGGAAATGCATTTTTAGTTAACTTTGTCTAATAGTTGAAATTTTCCTGCAGTTTTCATGAAATTTCGTTAATTTTAGCCTATAAAGGGTTGTTTTAACCTCCTTTAATATACCAACATCATCTATTGTATGTATTCATAGATACTTTTTGTCTTTTTTTTTTCTAATGATTTTTGACGAATATATGGGAAAGTTTCAATTCGAAATGATTTTTCTCAAATTTTAACAACTTTAATGGTGGTGTTCATCCTCGTAAATGACATATTTGAACATCGGACAACTTTTTTAATATTATGGGTAAAATAAGCTGTAAGCTTTAGGAAAAATTATGGAGACTTATCAATTCATTTTAAAGATGTTTCTTTACAGAAAAGAAACAAGTATCGTCCCACTGTTCGTCATAATTTTACTACAGAGGTTATAGTATCTTTAACAAACTCTGAAGTATATATATGGGTCATTCTTTGCAACTTGGAGACCCCCTACTCTCCAGAATTGGTTGAGGTTTTTCGGAACGTTTTTGGGCGAAAATCGTAGCTTTTTATCTCTAGTTTTAAGTGCCGTGTGGCCCATTTCGAAATTTAAAATGGCGTAGTCAATATGGCGGCTGGAAGCCGAGAAGAGCAGTCATCTTGATGTAAGAAACTTGCAGAAAATCAACATTAGTCTAAGTATCATAATTTTTTATGCACGCATGATAGTATGAGTACTCGCTCGTTACAAATTCCCTGTAAGATATTGAAAATTTAAAATGGTAGATCCAATATGGCGCCCGAAAAATAATATTCCTCAAATTTCATAAAAATCTGTTTACTGGGGTTTTTTAGGTCTCCAAGCACGATTAATTAGCCAGAATTTTGAAATTTAAAATGGCGGAATGAATATGGCAGCTGGAAGCCATGAAGAGCAGTTATCTTCATGTAAGAAACATGCAGAAAAGCAACATCAATCTTGTTATCATAATTTTTCATGTTCGAGCGATAGTTTGAGTACTCGCTCGTTACGAATTAACTGTTAGATTTTCAAAATTTAAAATGTCGGGCTCAATATGGCACCCAAAAAAAAATTTCTAAATTCTTATATTAAATTGTGTACCAGAGATTTTCATATCTCTCAGCTTGGATGATTTGCCAAAATTTTGAAATTTGAAACGGTGGAATCAATATGGCCATGGAAATATTGAGTGTTAGTGAAAAAACATTCGAGCGCTTGTGTTTCT